>ML682047.1:8229887-8367800 GCA_007922195.1 Podocnemis expansa
GTGTGTGTGTGTGTGTGTGTGTGTGTGTGTGTGTGTGTGTGTGTGTGTGTGTGTGGTATTGAGGTTCTGCATCCAGTTCTGGTTACCAGATTTTAATAAAGATGTGGAAAAACTGGAGGGGCTGCAGAAAAGAGCTACAAAACTGATTCAACAGCTGAATGCATTACAGTGAGAGACTTGAGGAGGGCAGTCTGTTCATCTTATTATCAAAAAGACTATTGGGAAGTGACTGGATCACAGTGCATAGGTACCAGCCCAGGAAGAAACAATCATGCCCCAAAGGGTTCTTTAAACCACTGAAGAACGGCACAACAAGAATCAATGGTTGGAAGCTAGAAAAATTCAATTTGCCAATTTAGGCACATATTTTTCACACTGAGGGTGATTAACACCTGGAGCAAACTCCCTTGGGTAGTGCTGGCTTCTACATTTCTTGACATGGTTACCTTTCTGGGGTAGATGCTTAAGCCTAACACAAGTTACTGGGCTCCATACAGAGGTAACTTTATGCAATTGAAGAGTCTGCAATATTGTGGATGTCAGACTACGGACTCTAACGGCAGCTATTGACTTTAAAAAAATGTATGTATCAATTAACTCAATGGAGCTACGATCGCACTGGTATAACTGAGGACAGAGTTTGGCTCATACAGTTCAGTTCAGTGGTCACTACATCCAGTTAATCCAGATTGTCAGCTCACTTACGCCAGTGGAATCCCATTAACTTGGAGTTTCAGCTCCTTCCTATTTGTGAGACCGACAGGAGAATCAGGCATCCCAGGGAACAACAGAAAGTGAAGTAACAGAGTGAGAGTTGCAAGGGAGGAGGAGACTGGACGGGACATGCAGCTGTTAAAATTCAAAGGATAGGAAATAAATCTCCTCTCCTAGGGGAATGTGGAGTTGGAATTTTGAGTTCCACAAGGTCAGGAGGACGTGCTTTGCAAGGCCATTTCTGATTTTATTCTGGGATTCAATGAAGCACAAGTTTGACTTAGCATTCAAGAATAAAAAAAAAGAAAGACATTTCAACCCAGTGGCTTGTCTCCTTTCCCTCCTCCCTCTTAGGGTTTGTGCCACACACAACCCTGGGGCCCATAGAATTGATTCTTTTGAGCTGGCTGCTTCTTTTTGGGAAATGCTAATGACCGGATGATGAGAATGTGCCTGTCTCTTGATTCCATTGAGTGCACTCGGTGCCTTCTCCACCAAACAGCATTAATCATGTCAGTTCCCCTTTCTACAAGAGTGGCTGGTTTAATGGGAAACTCCAGCCAGCATCTCTATCCTGAGGGGAGGAGGCAAGGGCGGAGGATGGGGAAATGGAGAAGAAGAAGGGAGTGGATAGAAAAGAAGTAGTCATGGAAGCAGTTACAGCCAATTTTGGAGCTGGGCTTTATTTGGGATGCATCTGGCAATGGAGCGAATTTTCTAATAGCTTAAAGCATGTGGTAAATCATCCACCGTGAAAGGCAAGCTGGAAGAGAGCAACGGAGAAGCAGAGTGGATGGAACTTCTCATGAATTAGCAAAACTTCACAAGAACTTGCAGCAGCAGGTGGAGGGGAAGTAGGTCTGGTGGCATAACACTGCGGCCTTAGAGTCATCTTGGGATCAAGGAGCAATCCAGGCAGATTCTGAGCTTCAGCTGGAGCAGTGGTAGAGAGTCCCCTAGAAATGTTGTGCTTCCAGAAGGATGGTGAAGGCGCCATGGAGACAGGGTGTATCCTTGAGAAGGCTGAGGTGGAATGGAAAGAGGACCGAGCTTGGACCCATCTAACTAGGACTGCACGGATGTGACTGGTTGCGGTGGGATGCCTGAGAGCAATGGAGACCTGTGTGAGATCCCACAGGCTCATCGTACATAAATGGAACTAGTGTAAGCAAGGAGCCTGGTCTTCAGGCAGCACAAGGCAGCAGAGTGTGAACTTTGGGGCTCCAGCAGCTAGAGGGCAAGCCCATGTAGGCCATTGCAAAGATGCCATTCTTTGCAGGGTATGTGGGTCCCTCAGGAGAAATCTAACTGGATTAGAAGACACATCAGAAGCAGAAAGAAGGACGTGTGTGTGTGTATGTGTGCGTGTGTGTATGCAGCACACACATGTGCATGCACACAGCTGGAAAAGGGAGAAGGAGGGGTAGTGAGTACCATTTGCATCCATGACTAAGCGCATATGTTTTCATGTGCTCTCTTCTTCTCTCTCTCCCTCTCCCTCTCTGTTTCCCTGACTGTTCCCATGCTCCCTTGACAGCTTGTTATTAGAAACATTTCTGCATATTAGCTGAAATTAAGTTAAACTCTACCTTGTAAACCACTGTGTGACTGACAGGTTTCTCAATGTACCTGAACAGATGCGATCCATGCTTTCTCCACCAGTTTGCATAGCGCTGTCATATTCTATCTCTGACTTCACTTCTCTTTTTCCTCCCTCACTTTCTTAGTAGGCTGAGCAGTGGGTTCACCAGTACTGGCTGAGATCCCTTCAGTCCATACCTGGATTATTTCCTCTTTGGTTCTTTGCAGCACCCACAGCAATTCCCTAGTGAAAAGCAGCAGCCACCAAAGATATTGGGCATCCTATGGGACTGATTCAATTCCTATTTATAGGGCTAAAGCAGAAGCTTTTGTGACGGACAGATAGCATGGCACCTGCACTCACCCCATGAGCAAGCTGACCACGAACTAATGCTGGGTTTCATATCCAAAGCACCAGCTGGAGCCAGTCTCCTGTGCGAACGAGTTAGGGCCTGATAGAGGGTATGTTGGGTTTTTTTAAGGCTTAGCTATTTCTCTTATCTGTTTTTCTTCTTTGCGATTTTGGCCTGTGGCTGTAGAAGTATTAGGGCTTATGGTGAGAGCCCCTTGAGCAACTGTGACATTCCCATCTGCTAGACCGAAGTGGTGACTCGTGATGCATGTATGCAAGCTGAGATATTACAAAATGCATGAGCACCCTGGAGCACCATATCTGCGAGCATGCATTAACCATGCCTGCCTTCTGTGAAGCATAAACCTGTGGAACCTACTGGCAGGGGATATTACTGAGACAAGAAAACTGAAGAAGAGTCAAAGAAAAAGTCAGATCCTTTTCTGAAACTTAATAAAAACAGAGTCATGAGCAACATGATATGTGATACAGTTATAATGGCTCTCAGTTTCCAGGCTTCTGGCCACAAATCTAACCATCAGCTGGGGTCAGGAAGAAATTTCCTCCCACAGAAAAGAAATGCACAATTAAATGTACCAGCATGATCCAGAACTGGGCTCCTATCAGAGGTAGGATGGCAGAGTAGACAACCTATTGGTCGAGTCTACTATAACACGTCTTGTGCTCAGCATGCATTTGACCCCTCCAGCTTTATAAATGATGGGATTATTTCCATCCTGATACGCGGAGATTTGCGAGTAAGACTGTACTCATGTGAAAATGTAGCCCCCAGTGGCACCGGTTTCCCAGCAGGTGCTCAATGAAATGCCATTGCTCAATTAATTCCTTGGTTCCAGGGATCTGCTTTCTTTCATTATAAATTGCATTAGGATAATATCCTTCATACTGAGCTAGAGGAGCTGATCCAAAGCTCATTGAAATTGAGGGAAAGTCTCCATTTGCTTCAGATCAGGCCCACAGCAGCTTCCTTTTAAGTCCCCTACGTTGCTTTGTGAGCATTAAGCATCTAGGCAAGGTGACATCCAGTGACTTGTTCAAATCCGCTATAATGCATCGGTTGCCTTCTCTAACTCATATCCAAGGACTGTGACTGTGATTTTTTACATAAGAAGCAGAACAAGGTATCAGCCAGATCTCTCTCTCCAACATAACATCACTCATCGTTATATTAGTCCTTATTGGATTAGGTATCTCTTGTGCGTTGAATCTCACTCTACCAGCTTATCAGCCTATTGCTTGCTTGTCACCCCTGTTTTGTGTTCATATTACACTGTTGAAACTTGAGAATTGCATTCACAAGACACCAAAAGTGCCCTGCCAGGAAGAGAGGAGCTCATTTGCCCTGCCATGGTTTCCAAGCTGGTAAGAACAGTGCATTAACATTATGTTCCCTGTGTGGGTCTGCGTGTGATTACCATCGAAGTGAAAATCCACATCAGAATGACAATGTGTCGACTATAGCAACAGGGAAACGTGCTTGGTAGGAGATATGCCCTGTGTCTGTAATCAGCTGCAGAACCAGAGGGCCTCAGGCTGACCCCTTGCCTGCTCTCACACGCTCGGAGCATTTTCACAAATGCTGATGTTTGCAGGCTGCAGTGGTTCTTTTCAGCAGCCGAGGCCCAGGTGTTGTTTTATTTTTAGGTGTATTCCAGAGAAGTCCGCTCCAGGCTGCACACTGGCGTCAGCAGGACTGAAATGAGTTAAGTGCTGCACTTCACTTCCACAGAGTCATTTTCCCCCTGGATAACATCCCTTGCAGGAATGTCCTGGCATATGTGTGGTTATATCACCCCCCTCTGCTGAATAAAATCAGCATGGCTAAAATGTGCATCAGAGTCCCTCTACTTCAAACACCTGAAGGAGATTCTCCTTGAGCTCAAGTGACAAGAGGTTTGTAGGTTATTTGTAGCACAGGGGAGGGGGCACCCATAATATTCTGTGTGACGTTGGACGGCAGCATAGGGCAGCTCCTAGGTGGCCACAGATTTATTATTCAGGGCCTGCAGGATAGCATGTGTGTAGGATTTGGGATTGTTCTATGTGAAACCTCAGCAGCAATGCGAAGATCATAGCTTGAATTTAGATGATCTAGTGACTACTCAGCATACCCATGCTGGTGGGCGCTCTATCAGTTTGCAAAATTTCAACATCTTACCCTTACGGTTGCAAAAAGAAATTTTTGAAGGTGCTCTGCTTCTTTGGTGCCTTTCTGGGTTGGACTAGCAGAGGAAATCAGTGGGCTCAAACCTGCCTTGCCAAAGGTTCATCTCAGCTATCGTGGTTTTGCTCCTTTGACTCCGGCATTGCCTCCAATTTACTCAGCTGTTAAGTTCAGAATTAGTCTCACTAGGAGCATGAACCCAGCTGGTGCACTTAGATACAGTGTCTGTCGCTGGAAGTGCGGTTAATTATAGCGCTGGTCAGGAATAAATAAAGTCTTGATCTGAATTAAAAACTGTAGGTTGGACAGGCTTGGCATGAATCCAGCAAATACCCGTGATTGAGTGTTGTTGAGGTCACTGAAGAATCAGCTATATAGCGTGTGAACAAGGCCCAAATGCCTCCATCCAGTTCCTGAAAAAATATCTTCTCTCCTGTCTGCACCTTGTACAGCTCAAGGCTCTAGTTCTCCTTGCTGTGATAATTTTATCAGTCGGTACCTGCTCTGCAACCTTGTTTGCTGGGAAAGCCAGGTCCTACTACATTTCAATAACAATCTAGCCACTCTTTGCCATAGTGGTATAAGTAAAGACATCAGAACTCTTGTTTGCATAGCCATTATTATTTTCATAATTATTTGCTGCACCTAAAGCCCCTATCCGATATTGGGTTTCCATTGTGCTAGATGCAGTACAGACGCAAAGTTAGTCCCTGCCCCAAAGAGCTTATGATCTCACTCAAAAGAAACATAGAGGTGATTTGACTTGCTCAAAGTCACACAAAAATTAGCAGCAGAGGCAGAAATAGAGCCCAGATCTTCTGAGTCCTCGTCCAGGGCAATAGCACCTGGGCATCACCATCACTTAATGAAAAATCAAACGTCTTGGCCCTCTTGGTCTCTGGAATCTTTGGTTCTTGCTGGTTAAGAGAGTTGAGAGGTCACCAGAAAGACAGAGTCAGGAAGACTTAATCTTTCTCGTTGTGCATAGGAAAAGCACATTCACACACACCTGAATGTGGGCCATTACTGACTTCACAGTCACGTACTGTGTATGAGACTCAGCGGATATCAGGTTCCACATATGTGATCCACCAACAAAGGGCTTCCGATAAGAGGAGAGGTGCCTAAAATGGTGTCTTTCAATCTCTTTAGTTACTCCCCATAGGGAGAGCTTTTTCCACTTCCCCCTCTTGAAAAACAGTGTCCTAATTCTTTAGAGGCTTCATTTCTGGGGACAAAGAGCACTGAAGTCTTGCCTGATTTATCTAAATCATGGCGGCATCTTTTCAGCCAGTAATTAGGAAGACACATTAATGGGTACATCTACAGGAAGCTTAAGTTGACCTTCACCCCCCCCCCCCACAGCCACACTGGGCTTTTATTAAGTTGACTTAAGCACTTCCATGAGTCAACATAACACCACCTCCTTGAGGTTGTCATAGCACTTAAGTTGACTTAAGACGTTGTAGATGGGGAATAGCACTTAAGTCGACTTAATTGGCCTCTAGGCCCCCTCCCAGAGCTCCTGGCCACCAGAAAGGGCTGACTTAGCACCTGCCAATGTGGATGCAAGCAGTCGATGGGAGTTTTCAGTGTGGATGCTCTAAGTCAACTTATTAAGGTTGGCTTTAAGTGGACTTAAAGTCAACCTTGCAAAGTCGATTTAATAGAGGGTCCAGTGTAGACATACCCATTCTGAGGAATTGTGCAGATAAAGACATGCAGTGCTGCTTGGTCGAACTAATAAAGAGCATTATCCAGAACGCCTCAGCTGGAGGAGAGAGATTTGTTTGCAAGGCTTGCCTACTTTGTAGCTATAATGCGGAGTGACGCTCAATTGCTTTTGCATGTGGGTGCCGTTTTCTTTCAAATGCCCTCTCTTATGTTGATTACACTCAAACAGAGAAGGTAAATAAAATACTTTTTTTTGAAAGTTGTATCAGAATGCTACTTTATTTCATGGAATCCAGAACCTAAAGGCACTAGAAGCAAAACCAGAGTGCGACAAATCAGGCTGCTCTTTAAAGCTGAGAGAGCAAACTCAACCCACCTTGCTGTAGGCTGGCTGTTGGCAGAGTGACTGCTGAAGACCCAAATCACATTCTTCCCAACTGATCCCTTAGTTTGCCAGCAGGATCAGAAAATCCTTTACATTTGAAGTGGCAGCTTGAAATGTTAATATAGTTTTCAGTGCACGACATTCCTGACAACTGGTCTCACCACAGCCAGGGGAAGGCCAGAGTGGACCAATGCTGGGATGCAAAGATCTGGGTTCACAGGCCATTTAAACAAAAATTCACCTGGGATAAACTTTCATCTATGCCTCTCTTCACCAGCCAGAAACAAAGGATCTGACATAAGATGGGGATGGGAAAAGGGAGGGAGGTGGAGCAATGAGAGAGGGGTTGGAAGTAAAGGAAAAGGCAAAGAGACAGCCTCTCCTCTCTGCAGTAATAGCTCTCTCGTGGGGCCCTGTCACATTAATCTCTTATCAGCAACTCTTATTCTTAACAACCTTATTTTTAGCTTCAAAGCTCTATGGCATTTTAAAAAAATCTGACTAAATCAACATCCAGGGTAGTGCAAGCCTTTTATCTTCCGATCCTCCTTTTTGCTGAGTCTCTCTTAGCAGGTGTCACTACAGGGAAGCAAAAGTGCAAACACCTTAATTGCAGGTTGCCCGCAGGTATTCCAGCCCCAGTTCATCCCAGAAGGAGCTGCTGTGGAACCAACAGTGAAAAACCCCTTGGTTGAGGGAATGCCGGCATGATTTAAGCTTCAGCGGGAAGCTTCAAATTGCCAGCCCTGCTTATCCTGTTGACAGGCTCTTGTCAGGATTCCCACTGAGGTCTTTTCTACTTGGCTTAGCCAGAGCACCTTGGCTGGCAGAACACTTTATCCAGTTCTCTGGGATCCAAAACGCTCATTTCGTCTCTCGATTTCATCACTCAGGCTTCTTTATTTGGCACCCAGCAAAGCTATGCTGAGTTACTGAGACTCAAGCTCAGAGGGTGGGTATAATGCATGCCACACACCCAAAGTTACACAGACAACCTCTTTATACACATTTGCACGTTACCTTGCATTTGCTGTGCATTAAATCATACCTTTTTGGCTTGGCTGAGTTGTTTTTCAGGAGCCAATCCCCGTATAACCTGCTCTATCCATGTGCTGTTCCTGTGGAGTCTGCTCTTTTCATTCGAGGTTTATCTTGTCCATACCCCCTAGCATCAGGTGTTGCTGCTTATCTGAGCAAGCACAGACCTCCTGACTCGAGCCTCCTGCTTCTCAGTTCCCTAGTGAGAGCTTGACCTGACATTCATTCACCTTCCCAACCATGCCCACTAAGAAATTAGGCAAATTACTTGCATCAAGCCAGGCTTACAGCTTTGTGACACAGGAACCAGTTGCAGAGCCTGACAGGGAATTCAGCTAGGCTAGACGCCAGCAGCACCATGCCTGTAGCCTTCATGAATCTTTTCTTGCTGCCAGTTATATAAATATTTATACTAAAGTCTGCCTCACTCCTTGCTGAAATGCCACATGGAGGAACCCCTGGAGTGCTAGCAAATCCAGGAAAAGAGCAACGAGATCACAAAAGACTAATGAAAGTGACACTCATTCACCACTAGAAGAAAACTGGAATGAGATATTCTGGGGTCAGATAGGGTGTTGTCAGAGGGGGCACTGAGCGCTGGATCTCTGGATCTACACCTAAGCAAAAAGAGTGATGTCTTATCTAGAAGGCTGCAATGAATTCAGAGCTCTGTGTGTGGCCCAGCCGCTGGAGAATGACGGAGAGTTAACATTTTGTAAGCATGCATTAAAAACCAAAACTGCTTCTGGCATGGGCTGTGTGACTGCAACAGGTACATTCCTCAATAGCCCAAAAACTTAAAAGGAAATACTGAAAAGGCCTGGGAAAGGTTAAGCAGGTGCTTGACCTTGTGCGTGAAAGCCACAAGGGTTAGTAAAATAGGAGAGAACCACAGGGGGAGACAGGTTTCAGCAGCAGCTAGCACAAAAGCTCTGCACACTGAGATTGAGGAGGAAAGAAAGGAAGACTCGGAAGAAGTAATGGAAATGTTTGAGGATCCTTAAGAATAGGTTTTCTGTGAAACTATACCTCCTGGGCACAGGTGTGGAGAAAATGGGAAGTTGTGATGGACGTAAATTAAAAGACAGGCCGATTACACAACTTCATTAACGGCTCACTAGTCATTTTGAGGGTGCAGCAAGTAAAAAATATCATGTGAAAGGGCATAGACTTAGCCCTGCAAAAGGCCCTGTTTGAAATAGCAGCACAACCAGAAACGTCTCTGTAATCCTTAGAAAGACTCCAAGATCTTTAACCCTGGAGGTAAAGATAGCAGTGTTACAGATTATCACACGGTAGAGGAAAAAAAACAACCATATGGTAAATAAAAGAAATGTCAGTGATCTGGCAGCTGCCATGAGAAGAATATTCAGGGTTTGGGCAAATGTATAATTCAAACGATTAACAAAAGTGCAGGGAGATGTATGGTTTAAAGAGGGACCAAGAGGATTGCTCAGTAATGAAGGAAGCTGCAAGCTCAAAGGAATGGCTAATAAAAACCCCCACATCGAGTGATAGGCAGAGAAGCTTGAATCAATGTGGGACATTGAAACAGAGACATCTGGAGAAAGTTGAACACTTTAAAAAGCCAAAGGTGAAATTGAAATCCTATAATTAGTGATCTGCAATGGGTATGCCAGTGCTCCTACTCATTGCAGTCCTGGTCTCTCGGCGGGCATTAATTCAGGGAATGATGTAAGAAGCCCACAGATGTTCGAGCCTGTCTCCTTGCCATTCTCATAGAAAAGGATGATTTCAGAGCACTGGTTGTTGGAGAACTGACAGGTATTGCTGCTCCATTCTCTTGGTTATTCACACGGCAAGAAAAAATGATCACAAATAGCCTTCCAAAGTGCAGGCCCAATTCAAAGCTGTGGCAGCCATTTTGCTTGATAACTGAGTGTTTTTCAGGGTGACAACACGGTTGGTTGTGCCAGGGAACGTCTGAGGAAGCTTTAAGTGGAATCTGTCCAAAGCGGGTAGAGATGTGAGAGCTCCCCCCCTCGCCCTTAGGCTCCCTCTAAATGATGACTTTGTGTAATTAAAATGAACAAAGTAACCGGCTGTGTTCCATCTTCGCAATCATTGCATTTTCTCCTGCCCTTTGTTTAACTGCTTTGTTCATCCGAAACTGGGGAAAATAAATAAATAAAACATATACAGAAATAGAAGTTGAATGGCTGCCTGCAGGGGCTGTATTTTTAGCAGCTCATCAGTTTGTGAAGAAGCCCAGAGGTTGTGGATGCTAATTATGAACCTGAGAATGTGAAAAGCAGGACGATTGGGGAGAAGAGAGGGGAGGTGGAGTTAAAAGCTGAGGAGGGAGATACAACAGGTCTCTTTACTGCTTGTGAACCGTGGTGGAGTTTTGTTGGGTGACAGCGTCTGCGTAGGGTTCATGGGGTTTATGGTTGGCTGGAGGTTTCGCCAAGGTCTAACTGCAGAACACCTGGAGACGACTTTCCGTCTGGCTGAGATCAGATGTGACACATTCTCCTGGGTGGGCTGTAAAGAGACATTTCCAAAATGGGGGTGCCTGACACCAAATGAAGGCACTGCCTGCAGGAAGGGGGTGTGTGGGTGAAAAATGCTTGCATGGTAAAACCAGATTAAAGAGGAGACATCATGCACAAAACATTTGAGCACAGGCTGGAGGAGCCCAACTTGTAGAGATGAATGTGGGATTGTGGTGCAAACCCACAATGCAGCTTTTAGGGTCGCTAGGTTGATTTTAGCTCTGTTCCCATCTGCAGAGTCCTGGTAGGAGAAAGTCCAGTTGAGGGATGCTGCCATGAGAGGAGGCTCTCTGTTGCCTTTTCCTATGTACCCTGTAGAACAGCAGCATTGCCCCCAAAGATTATTTGGCCAGGAAGCAGCCATGGCCGGGGCAACAGGGAGATGGTTGTACAGATTTCATTGGAGACGTATCCTGCTGGGACTCTCCGATCTGCTGACTGAACGTATCCAACCCAGCTGGAGCACGAGGTCTTTGAGACACAGGTGAAGGGAGGAGTCAACGGAGACTGGAGGAGATGAGGATGATGCTTTGCCATTGGCGGAGTTTTCTGCCTGGTGGTCTGTTTGCTTCACTGACAAACCCCTTTCATCTCCCTCATTCCTGATCCCTGCAAGCAAACCTGACCCTTTGGTGGTCTTATCAACGCATAAGAGCAATCCCGGGTGTCAAGGCTGGATAATCTGATGGCTCTCGCCAGCTCCAATTCCCATGACTGTCTGACTCTGAAAGCTGCCGTAAGCCCTGTGCAGGCTCTCCCACCCAGAGGGAAACCCATTGTGTGCACATCTCCATGAAAACTGAAAGCATGAAACCCACCACACTAACTGAGGACCTACAGAGACTGGTGCCAGCCAACAGATCATGGCACAAAGTCAACACTACCTTCAACTGACAGGTCCAGGCCATTCACACGGAGAGAAGGTGTCACCTAGTGGAAGAAGAATGGCAAACTTGTCCCCCGCATGCCTCTCCCCAGTGAAGGAGCAGCTCAAGTGAATTGACAGGTAGAGGGGACTCTAAACAGCAGAGCTGGTCTGAGAGGTTTCATTCAACAGAGATCAGCGTCGTGCATGCTCCGGCACATTGCAGACACCCACCTGAGGAGCTAATGCATGAGCACAGCCACAGAATTGGCCTTTGGGATGCTACGGAGTGAAAAATTAGTCTAGGCTGCTGCTGATCTGCGGCTTTTAACTGCCTTCAGGGCTGTCACTTCCTGAATCTTCAAGAAAGAGCCAGTAGGCTGTAAAGACTCCAGTCCCATCTGTCTGCAAAACCTACAGCAACAAAAGAGCAGAGGAGGCGGAGGGGGAAAGACTCTTTGCATTTCTTGATAATGAATGCGGCTGTATCATTGTTTATGAAAAAGTGGAAACCCGGAGGCTTTCTGCAGCAGGTGGATGACCAGGGAGCATCAAGGGGGCTGGGTACTCATTAGTCGCCACAACCAAAGCCAGGTCGGTGTGACAGGTGTCCGAAAACCATCATGCAGACAGTCAGTCTTCCAGGATCTACCCTCAGTGCTCCACATTTCCCAGGCCTGGTGATTTCAGGACCCACCCCACAGCTATCGCATGCTGCACACGGGGACAGCCGGCTCAGGACTCAGAACTTCCCACTCCATTACAGCTAACGGCGATTTGCTTGTGGCAGGGCTCTATGGCCATGACACAGAGAGGAGCAGTGCTGATCTGTGCAGTAGCTGGCAATGATGCACACCCCACTTTCCAGAAGTCTATCAAAACCAGGGCAGCAGAGTCGTGTGGCTGAAAAGAGGGTAGGCATTTCACTTGCCTGGCTCATCTGCACATCAAGGAAGGTCATGTTGAACTGGGTGCCATAGACTTCAACAAGGGTGTGGTGCTGCAGAGGAGCCATTATCTTTTGAGCAGCATTCAGAGTATCACAGACTCAAAGAACTGGGAAATCTCACTACACTGAGCTCCATCAGCCAGGACAGGATTAATCCCTACAGGACACTTCCCATATATTATGCTGTCTAACTTTGAAATGTTCGCAGTAATGGGACTCTTACCCATCCCTTTGGACAGTGAACTTTTCCAGACCTTCACCCTAAATTTTCCTTTGCTTCTTTGCATATCATTGACTCCTGTGTGCTCTGCACCTTTTAGTCAACATAATAAGCTGGGATAATCTTGTTACCGTGTTACAGTAGCACCTTGAGATCATTTCTCATTGTGCTAGGTACTGTATACATACAATAAGAGACGGCCTATACCCCAGAGAGGTGATTGCTGAATAGACAAGAGAGACAAATGGGGAGTGGGGAAACTGAGGCACAAAACACTTAAACAACTTGGCTGAGGTAACACAGGAGGTTGGTGGTGGGCAGAGCATACTGATTGATTTTCTGTCCAGGTCTGACTCACTAGGCCACACTGTCTGCCCTGCTCCTTCTTATTCATCAGAGTGCTTTTTTGTCTATCACCTAGGGTACGTCTTCATTGATGGTGACAAATTCACCACTATCTGATCAATTTATCTGGATTTATTGAGTGGAAATGAAGACCTGCTCAATCAATACAGTTGATTTAATAAAATCATCTCCCCCCAAAAGTGTAGCGCTGCATTTATGGGGAGGGCACATTTCCTGTTGGTGCAGCGTAGTGTGGATGGCGCACAGAAGGGAATTTAGGAAGTTGACGTAAGTGCTGCAAGTTGATCTGCATTGCTTGCATAATTCTAGCTGACTACTGCCAGATTTGTGTGTCAGTGTAGACCAGGCCTTAGTGCTGATCCCCGGAGGATGCAATCACCCACTCACACACACTCATGTTCAAGTAGAGGCTGTTAGTGTCTCTGAGTCAGCAGGGACAATGTTTCACTGCAGCAACTTCTTTTCCACTGTCTTTCTGAATCCACCAAGGCCATGTTAGTGTTTATTTTCCACAGTGTGCATGTTACTCGGCAAGACATCTGCCTGCTCTCCTCAGTGGAGGAATTCAAAGGCAAGCAACGACCACCTCTCGCCACTGCATTTGGATGGCCAGGCAAGGTGGCAGATGGCTGTTTAATATACATCTGTGCTTATGAATTTTAGATGCAGGGATTACTGCCTCATCTCCGCCCACAAGGAATAAGATGGATCTTGAAACAGTCAGTGGCACAGAAACAGCAGAAGACCTTCAGTTATCTCCTGACCTCATTTGCCTGCCCTCTGGCTGGTGAGGCCCGGAGAAGAGGTGTGGCACATGGAAGCTGCAACACAAATGATTGTGCATGAGATGACGATAGAGACCTTTGCATCTAATATTTGTTGGGATCTGTGGCAGAGGTCTCATCTTTGCGCTGATCCTTGGATTTGGCTTTAAGCAGTTTTTACTAAGGGAATTAATATAGCCCATGATACAGGCTTGGTTCAACAGTGGCAAATAAACAAGATAGACAGGGATGCAAATCCAAGCCCAGGGTGTCCTTAAATATCTGCCTTTCAAAATCCAGGAAGAGAGAGAGGGTTGATCTCTCCAAACTACTCTCTTCTGTCCATTCCCTGAAGCTCTGGTACTGGCCTCGAATGAAGACAGGATTCTGGGCTAGATGGATCATTGGCCAAACTGAGTAGGGTTCATCTTATGTTCTCTTTGCCTCCAAAAGTCAGATAAACTGACAATGAAAGAAGGATATGTGAGCCCAAGGTTTTGGTTCATGCAAACCATCAGAATGGCTCAGTCATGCTCAGGAGGAACCACCCCTGTTTAGGAGGGGTGCCAAATATACCACCAATAAGTGGTGGTGGTGATGGTGATGGCTGTTTTTGTGATGTGGACACGTGTCCACTGGAGCCTGGACTCATGGACACCAGCTTATTCTTCAGGGGAAGCCAGCGATCGTACTGCTGCTGGCGGGTGAATGGGCCAGCCATAGGAACAAGTGGAATCCTGCTGGATGCAACATTCGCTGTCCTGTGAAACTCGGGGACTTATCCTTGCCCTCTGTAAGTGTAACTCTCATATGTGGGGGGGCTCTCTGATGCTTCAGTGTCTTAGATTCGCTCTTTCGGGTAGTGACCGTCAATGGCTCTGCTGTCTGTAGAGAGTCAGGCACAAAAGGGACCAGTGCGAATTACGGCATCTCAGTGCTAATCCATTATAAATATTAACGATCACTTTCTTGCTCCCACTGGTACATGACTAAGAGCAGGGACTGTGCACTCTGGTGTCATAAACACCAGGAGCCTTGTGCATGTGCAAAATCATGAAGGTAGCAATGCTAATCGTGTGGCACCTGGGTGCCTTCCACACCTGCCCCACTTCTGGGTCACAAGGTGAGGACCACGAACAGATCATCCATAGAGAAGAGTTCTCTTCTCAGCCCCAGGCAGAATTGCATAGGGATGCTGAACCCTTCAGCCCACCAGTTGAGGGTCCTCTGAAATCAACACAGCCCAGAGAGGCCAGTGTGAGCAGTGGTGTTGCAAGCTACATACTGACACGTTTCTCTGAAAATAAGGAGGGAAAAGGAACGTCCATTTTCTGCTTCATCCATTGTCCTCCACCATCTCTTGGAGGAACTGGGTTGGGGTACATACCGTCCATATATCTTGAAAAGATGCCTGAGCGCAAAAAACTCATATAGCTCAATCTGTTTAGTTTAACAAAGGGAAGACTAAGGGATGACTTGATCAGGCTGCAAATATCTACATGAGGAACCAAAATTTGAGAACAAAGAGTTTTCTCAGTCTAGCAGGCAAAAAGGCATAAAAAAAAAACTACCTGAAAGGGGGTTCCATGTAAGCTGAAGCTATTCCTCTAAGTGGTACTAGATCACAGAACTAGGAGCAATGGTTTCAAGTTGCAGTGTGAGACATCTAGATTGGATATTAGGAAAAATCTTGTCACTAAAAGGGTGGTGAAGCACAGGAAGGGGTTACCTAGGGAGACGGTAGAATCATCATTCTTCCAGATTTCTAAGGTGCCAGTTGACAGAGCCCTGGCTGGGATGACTTTAGTTGGGGCTGATCCTGCTTTGATCGGGAAGTTGGATTAGATGACCTCCTGAGGTCACTTCCAACTCTGATCTTCTATGATTCCATAACTCATTGGCTAGAAGTTAGACAAATTCTGAACAAAAAGAAAAAGCTTATTTTTTAACGGTAAGGAGAATTAACTACGGGAACAATTTACCAGATGTTGTGGCAAATTCTCCATCACTAACAGTTTTTTAAATCATGACTGCATGTTTTTGAAAAGATCTGATCTAATGCAACAAGGAAATTAATTCTAGGAAGTCCTATAGCTTGTGTTACACAAGAAGTCAGACTACATGATCATAACAGGCCCTTCTGGCTTTATGGTCTGTCAATCTTGAGACAAGATCCTCCTAAGTGTATCCCCAGAGAATCCAACATAGAGAATCCTAGACTCCCCCTGGAAGAATCTGAGGTTCCCTCTAACAAGCTTTGTAACCCTACCGAGTGGTCTACCAAAGAATGCCATTCCTGGGAATCCCAGCATATGAAAACCAAATGGTTCCTACATGAAATCCCATAAATTAACCTCAAAAGGGGGCATCTCACATTCTGTCCAGATGTACTTTCAAAGGATAGGTCTACACTGGAGCCTTAGGTTGACTTAACCTTCTGTAAGTTGAGCTAAGGAAAGCTCTGTCCACATTGGGAATTTATTAAGTTGATTTAAGCGCTTCCTTAAGTTGACTTAATAACACCACCTCTTAAGGTCGACTTAAGGCTTAAATCATCCTTATTAAGTTGACTTAAGCCAGTGTAGATAAGGGCATTAAGTTGACCTAGCAGCTGCCAGTGTGGATGTGGACAGGCTACAGGAGTTTGGAATGTGGACACTCTAAGTCAACTTGACAAGGTCAACTTAAAGTCAACCTTGTTAAGTCAACTTAACAGAGCCTCCAGAGTAGACCTACCTAAAGGGTTGAATACCTGGGATTACCTTTAAGGAATTATGCTATGTCATATGGTTTTCTACAGGAATTTTCTTCCCTTTATTATCTCTGAGGGAACTCCCAGGTAATGGAAGCCATCCCTTATTGCTCATCCACAGGGGCTGGAAATTCTTAGAGGTGTCTTTCTTGCAGTCCTGGCTCACAGCCAGGTGAGCCGCCTGATTAAAAAAAAAAAAAATCATGTGCTGTCCCAGGGTGACTATTTTCAGTACTGGGCAAAGAAATAAAGCAGTGCATGGAGAAATCTGTGGTACAGATTAACAGGCTGAGGCATTCATCAGAATCCAGGGCTTTCCAATAGTTTCTCCATCTCATTGGAGAGAATTTATTTATTTCCATCTGTTCCCTGGCACAGCCCGCTGAATCAGGAGTCACCCACCCAGTCCTAACTGATTAGGTTACACCCAAACACTGCATTTTTTTAACCACTCAATCCCTGTAATACATAAATATGCATCTGCCCTCCTTTTTTGTCTCTCTCTCTCCTCTCCATGGCAAAGAAAGATTGGCTCTTCTCTCACTGCCTTGGAAAGTGAGATTTGATTTGATTTAGCTGAAGACTCGCTGAGCTAATTTCGTTATGATTAACTGGTCTCCGATAGGCATTTGTATCATTGAGAGCCCTGTGAAAACTATGGGCACCCTTGCATCGGCGGCCCTGGGATATGTACACTCGCAAAGAGACAGAGTAATTCTTCTGGGTTGATGGGGCTGATATGTATGTGTTTGTGCTCGAGAAACAGACAAATGAACTCACCCCACACTCCGGGAAGGATATAAACTGGATTCTGAGCTAAGACACTTTTGAAATAAGATCACATTTGCTCATTCAGTGGAAGGGACTTGAGTGAGAGACTTGCTTCCTAACTAAACGGCCAAGGATTACAGGTCAGGGATCTATTTCTACATGGCTACCATTGTGGGTATACAGCTTTAGGGCCTGTGCTTAGGAGGGCTGTGTGCTGGAATAAGTTGCCTGGAGGGTTGTGGAATCTCCATCATTGGAAGTTTTTAAGAGCAGGTTAGACAAACACCGGTCAGGGATGGTTTAAGAGGGTCCTTGGTCCTGCCATGAATGCAGGGGACTGTGCTTGGTGATCTCTCATGGTCCTTTCCAGATTCTATACTTTCAGTTCCCACTCAAATGAATTTATTTTCTCATGCTTTATAAGAAACCTTTAACATCATGCTTCTCTCAGGCTCTGGGCACCTTTGCCATGAATTAGAAATACACTTCCATAAGGAACCAAACAAATCTTGTGGCAGTTATTCATCCTCTGCCCCCAGAAGATAAACAATTGGGAAGGAAAACAGGCCCAAAGGATGTATGGTTCCTGTGTGGACTAGGTGAGGTGGTGGGGCGGGGGTGGTTGATCTGTATGTTTCCCCAGCACTGAATAGCAGCCTGTAGCTTATCCTGCCATTTCCCAAAGCCTTGGTAAATAGATGCATGTTGTACCACATCCTGAAGGTCACCAGTTTTGGGCTATTTCTGGTAGCTTCCTGTCTTTTATACCCAAATGGCTCAAGAATTTCCGAGGGCAGTGGCAGCGGCAGTACATCTAGCAGAAGGCCGTTGGTAAACAAACCTGGGATCAGATCAGGTGGGGTGACAAGGAAAAAGCATGGATTCACCAAGGTCAAGTCATGTCTGTCCAACATGATTGCCTTTTGTGACAAGATTACTGACTCTGTTGATGTGGGGAAAACAGACGATGTGATATACCTTGACTTTTGATACCATTGCCCATGGTATTTTTATCAGCAAGTTGAAGTATGAGTTGGACGAATGGATAATAAGATGGATAGAAAGCTGGCTAGATCATTGGGATCAACAGGTGGAGATCAATGGTCCTATGTCTTGTTGGCAGCTTTTAACAAATGGAGTGCCCAAGGAGTCAGTACCGGGGCCAGTTTTGTTCAACATCTTCACTAACGATCCGGAGGGTGAGGTGAGTAGCACCCTCAGCAAGTTGGCAGAGGATGCTAAACTGAGGGAAGTGGTATGTATGCTAGAGGGTAGTGAGAGGATACAGAGCAACCATGATACATTAGAGGATTGGGCCAAAAGAAATCTGATGAGCTTCAACAAGTAAAAATGCAGTTTCCTGCATTTAGAAGAATCCCATGCACTACTACAGGCTGGGGACTGGCTGGAGAAGTAGCAATACTGCAGAAAAGAACCTGGAGTTAGAGTGGACAAAAAGGTGAATATAAGTCAGGTAGAGTGCCCTTACTTCCAAGAAGGCTAATGGCATATAGGTAGAGCCCTGCAAATATGTGGATATCTGCAGATAGCCGCAGTATATCTGCATCCGCAGATACAACACGGATCTCCGAGGACCATTTCTTGAGGATGCAGATCGGATACAGGTCCACATATTTTTATCTTCACAGAACTAAAGTTCTGCAAATATGCAGCTATCTGCATTGTATCTTCATCCATAGGTACAACACAGATATCCATGGACCATTTCTTGCAGATGCAGATTGGGTATGGATCCACGTATTTGTATCCGAGCAGGGCTCTACGTATAAGGCTCTATTAGAAGGTGCATTACCACCAGATTGATGGCAGTGATTATTCCACACTATCTGGCACTGTTGAGGCCTCATGTACTGTGTCCATTTTTGTATCCTCTACTACAGAAAGGATGTGGAAAAACTGGAAAGAGTCCAGCAGAAGGCAACAAAAAATGATTAGGGGACTGGAGCACATAGGAGGAGAGGCTGAAGGAACTGGACTTATTTAAACTGTAGAAGAGAAGAATGAGGGGGGATTTGATAGCAGCCTTTAACTACCCGAAAGAGGGTTTTAGGAAAGATGGAAGGCTGTTAGAAACAAAGTTCCAGTTTCAGGATCTTCAGCGAGATCCTCTGCTGATGTAAATAGATGTAGTTCTGTAAGCTGCAACAGCCCGTGTTCTGGCCCTCCTACCTCAGAAGAGACGCTAAAGATGAAAGACTGTGTACCTTTGAAATATACATTCCTAGGCAGACAATGAGGAGCGTTATGACTGAGGATATATTGAGGAAGAAAAAGGAAAAGAAGCCATTTTACAACCCTAATGAACTTGGAGTCACTTGTAGCTCCATTATCCCCATCTTCTCCGTTTTAATGGTTTCTGCTCTTACTATCCCTATATCAAAACCAAATTCTCTTGGGAGACTCTCCTGGCTGGACACTCACAGATGTGCAAGCGACTGAGAGAGGCTTTAGTGCTGACATTCACTGCCTCAAAGGGAGGTTTTTCTTCCATATTTATACAGTCCTCATTCCGGAAGAGCTCACAGAGATGTCAGGAGCCAGATGCTTCAGAGGGAGTGAAAAGAACAGGCAATATATTGCATGATACATTCCCTTGTCGTTCAGGTCACGCTTCTGGCAGTCAGAGATTTCAGGATATCCAGAGCATGAGGTTCTGTCCTTGACCATTTTGGCTAATATCTAAGATGAACTTATCCTCTGTGAGCATATCGAGTTCTTCTGTGAGCCCAGTCATGCTTGCAGTCTTTGTAGCATCTCCTGGCAATGAGGTGCACAGGCTGACTGTATTGTGTGCAAACAAGAAAGCAGATCATCTAGCTACAGGCTTTCAATAAAGAAGAGGTTTCCCAGATTAATTCTTCTCCTTCTGTCTCTTGCATGGTCCACAGTAAAAGGACCTGAATGCTGAATGGATCTTTCTGATGCTTAGAACTCTTACTCCAAATGCAGAGCTCACAGGAGAGCTAAAGGCATGATGAATGACTCCCTTTGGTCCTCGCACAGCTTTACTCACACTAGACAGAAACGGGACGGGGGGGGGGGCGTGTTTCGGCCTGGCACAATCCTATTAGAGAGCTGCATCTCCCTCTGAGAACTGCTTGCATGGGAAGAAAAGGTTGATCGTGCAGAGAGTTACGCACCTGGGGAAGGCCCATTATTTGAAAACACCGCAGGAAAGGTGCATTTATGTAAACATTAAAAAGTGAAGTCTGTGGAGTCCAGAGTGATCCATCTTTTAAATCTTGCTTTTATAGCGTTATTATGTGAGACAGTCTCATAAAAAGCTCTCTGTAGATGTTATTACAGCACACTGTGGCTTTGGAAAGGGAGCCGGCGAAGCTGTGAGTTTGTGCAACAGCACATGTTAGCATGAGTTATAATATGTCAGGGGCCCCGTGTTAACGATTGGAGAACCTATTCTGCTCCTTTAAGGTTAATCAACTCGGCATTTGTGTCAGGTGTAATGTCTAATTAAAATGATGGAAAGGGTGAGAATGCCTCCTGGCAGAGGAGGGAAATGGCACCGAGCGGCTGCATCGGTGCCATATTGGTTTGGAAAATCAATAAGAGGAGCTCATTTTATCCCAGTGTATCTGTGCATTTGCCATTCAGTGGCTCATTTGAAAAGGTGCCAACTGGCTGCCTGGGAGGCTGGAAACTGCAGTGTTTCAAAGTATTTAAAAGGAGATGTAGCTGGGGAAAGCATGCGGAATGACACGGCTACCTTGGAGGGCAGGGAGATGACCTGAAAGGAAACTGAGTTGCCCTCCTGGCATAAGTGCAGGGGTGAGGAGGTTGCTGAGGTTTGTGGGCTAGTCACTTGATAAATAAGGTGGCCAGAATTTTAAGGGAATAGGAAAGAAAGAGGACGATGGGTGTTAGAAAGGGAGGATTTGGAAGGATGGAGATTTAAAAAAGGAGGGAGAAAAGCTCAAGCAGAGGAGATCTCTATCTATAGTAACAAAGTGGAGAGCCCTAAAACTTACTACCTACCTGCCGTCAATAAGATAACATAAATTCATTTCAATATTCCTTAAAATTTCTCTCTAATAAAGAGAAGGCACACCACACATGTGCAGGTAACATGAGAGAGCTCTCTATGGCTGTGTGTGCACTAGAGGGCTCAGTTAATTCAGCTTAACAACGTCTACTTTAAGTCGATTTAACAAAGTCTGCTTAAAGGCTACGTCCACACTGGAGGGCTCTGTTAAGTAGACTTTATTAAGCTGACTTAACAAAGCCTACAGTGTAGATGGCCCTATGTACAATATGTTAAGTTGACTTAATAAAGTTGTCTTTAATGCTTAAGTCAACTTCAAGGGCTGGAGTCAATAAGTCAACTTAAGCAAGTGCTTAAGTTAACTTAATAAAGCCCAGTGTAGACACGGCTTTCCTTAAGTCGACTTAAGGAAAGTTAAATTGACTTAAGGCTCCAGTGTAGACATACCCTATGGGGAAACTGATGTATTTTTAAAGAGGATCTGAACTTTTTCATCCAAATGTTTTTGGTTTGGTTTGGTTTGGTATTTTTTGGATGAAAAATGGGTTTTTGATCAAAATGACTCCCTTCCTGCAGAAATTTTCATTTTGGCCAAAACTTGCTGGGGTTGGTGGGGGGGGGCAGGAAAAGTCAGTAAATGAAATTTTTAACCAATAGTTGTGGAGTTTTTTAAATGTGGTGTGTGTTTGTTGTCTCTCATTGAAGAACTAAACAGTTGTCATTTTACAATAAAACACAAAACAAAACAAAACCAACTCCACTCCAAAAAACACCTATTTTTTTTCAGAATTTCCTGTGAATTTTTTTTTAAAGAAACAATACATTTTTTTTAAAAGGATGGCCACTGTACATATGTCATGACTAGCTAGTTAGCTACAGAATGTGATCTATAGATAAGAATAGATAATTCCTTATTTAGAACTCTAGTCTGGAAATATACATAGTTGCTAATTATCTCGTCAATTTCCGTCTCCACTGAATTTTTGTACCAGGAATTACCATTTATTCACTGTAAGTTAGAGGGGCCAGGAATCTTTTAAAATGACTATAGCTCCAGTGTTTTCTTTAAGGATCCTTCTGTAATAGCAACTCTCCTTAAGCTTTCCATATTTTAAAAGCAGGACATGAGGTGTGAGTTTTAAAAGTCTCTGAGTGACAAAGGAGCACACTTACCATTCTGCTGTTGGAAATCCCACCCAGATGATTCACCTGGAGCTGTTTCTTATGCATCCACTGTACCTGAATGAAGAATAAGAATGCCTTTGAGGGAGCAGTTACATATCTGGCCTTCACAGTAGCTGCATTTGATTGGCATGCTCCTTCTATTAATATCTGAAAATATATCCTTTGTCTGGGAAAGTTATAGAACCAAGGGCAGTTTCCTTGAAGCCTCAAAGAGAACAACCGGAGATGGTATCATGGAGGGTAACAGGCCTCTGGGTTGTTTGCATGACCTGCTTTTATCCAATCTAACATTAAAAGACTCAAGCAATGGATCATCCACAGTTTCCCTTGGGACATCATGTCAGAGTCCTGCAATGCTACCTCCTTAAAGACAGAGGGTTTCCCCAATCAGGGTCCTGAAATATCCTCCACCCACCAACTGCACAGGATTGAGGAGAAGGCTGCATTTCATTTTGCCTTCTTCATGTTCCCAGCATCCAGCCCAAAACCTCCAGTGGAGTCACTAGCTCCCTGAGGTCTTACATGACAGGAAATTGGTTGGGCCTAGCTGTGTAACATGTATTCTGGTGTGAGAAAAGGTTTACAGTCAACTCAATGGAAAACTATCCCCTGGCAGCTCAGTTTGAGATGGACGAAACCCACTGAACTAGCAACTCACTGAACTTTATTCCTGGCACAAACATCGGAGATTGAGAGGAAAATATTCCAAGATTATCCTGTTTTGCAACCTTTAAGTGCCCTAGACAATGACAGAAGCTCTCTGAAAGCTCTTTAAGTTGAAATTAATTTATGCCTGACAGTGATTAAAGGAGAAAGTGAGAAGAGATGGGAATTAACAAATCCATCTTTATTGCTGAGATCCCATTATGATTAGATGGAGAAGGAGAAATCAGCATTGCGGGTGTCAGCTGCAATCTGGTGCACACTTTAAACAGCCCATCCCACCTGGGAAACATCCTTGGCTAGATGGATGTGCCTGTCACACAAGCTTGCCCACAGATGAGTCAATTTCTTAGGTGGTGGCAGAGAGGGAAAAAGTTGAGAGAAATTGATTTGGCAGTGCTCTAACCTTCTGCCAGGTTCAGGGCATGGAGGGTGCTCCACTTTGAGCTGTGAGGCCACCAGTTTAATGTGAGGACCTGAGGCAGGATCCACCAAATGAAGCCTGATGGGAGATGGGGAGGCATTAATTAGTATTATCCCAGCTGGAAGCTCACAGAGGGATTCCCCCATGAAGATGGGATGGAGGGGACATGGGACAAGGGGGATTGTAGCCTCACTGGATTCTCCACCCAGCTACTCCTCTTCCACTGAGCATGGCACATGACCTCTATGGAGACTGCTGAAGTGTGCTCCATGGAGCATTCAGCAGCGGTGCTTGGTGGCTGGTCACACAGTGCTGGCTCTTTCTCTTTCTTTCCAACCACTAACTTCAGGTAAAAGACTTTTCCTGATGCTAAATCTCCATTAAAACCAATGTTGATGGTACCACCAAGTTTTAAGATGATCATAAAGGTGGGACTGTGCAATAATGAAGTGGAGGACAGATACCTACAGGACAGTCTCCTTATAGAAATGTCGCCCACACCAGGAAAGTGTTCCCATCCCTATTTTAAACACCTTGGTGACAAACTAGCTTTTCTCTCCCCCAGTGGATTGCTTGTGGATCATAAAAATGTGAATTCACATCTGATAAGCTGAAGTTCAAAAAGGGTCATGCAAAATTCCCCTACAATTTCCCCCCCCCCCCAAAATTTTAACTGGTTCTAATTATAACTGAGATTCAAGCACTTCCAGAAAGGCAAGTGGTGGAGATCAGATGAGATCGACCCAGAGAGCTCCAAGCTCAGATCTTTAATAGCATGAATATTATTAAAAATACAGCCCAGGAGATGTTCCAGAGACAACACACATCAGATCTCAGGTCCTAGTTCTCAGGTTTTGGTGGGTAGCTGGAGTACTTCACATTGCTCTGTGATGACCCTCTATGGCAGAAGCAAGGAATGGCACTGATTTCTTCAGACAGAGCTCTATTTACTAGTCCCTAGATTAGGGGCCTCAATCTCAAAGCACCACGAGGGCCACATGAGGACTAGTACATTAGCCTGAGGGCCGCACCACTGAAACCTTTCCATATAATATTGCAAACATTGAGAACGATAGTGTCATTGTGGGCTGCAGGAAATAATTTTAGGGGCCGCATGAGGACATCAAGCCACAAATTCGAGACCCCCTGCCCTAGATCCAAATGTTATGGTGTGTTAGTAACAGAGAACTTAGTGTCTCTGTGGCACCAGACCTTATACTGCAAACTGATTCAAATATGTGCACATCCACACTTACTGTTCCACACTTCATCTCTGTTAGGTGTTGGGTCTCTCTATAATATTGGGATTTGAAGGGCAGATAGGAAGAATAAAGGGACACCAGCAGGAAGGGGACCTCAATGTTTCTGCATTCTCTGCTCAGTTTTCTGGGAAAGCATTTATTTTAGATGTTCTCACCAATCATAGAAGCAAAGGACAAGAAAGGATCTCCTGGGTCATCCAGTCTAATTGCCTGCTATCTCAGGCAATCGAATTCAATAATGTCTCATGTGCCTCCTTAAAACTACTCCATTTGCACCATAATCTCATTACTTTTGGGAGGCTGTTGCAGAACCTGACTTTTCTGATGCTTAGAATCCTTCTTCTAATCTACAGTCTCAGTTGATTCATAGCCAGTTTCTACCCTTTTGTTCTTGGGCCAGCATTGCCCTTTAGCATAAATAGATCTTTTCCTTCCCTGGTGTTTACCCCCTTCCTTGTGTATCTATGGAGATCAATAAGATCCTTCCCAGCCTTCATCTGGCTAAGCTAAAGCCGAGCTTTTGGTCCCCTTTCATACGAAGTTCCAAACAGGCAGCCGTGTTAGTCTAGTAAAGCAAAAAAAGCAAAGAGTCTTACTTAAAGACTAACAGATTTATTTATCGCGTCTGTTAGTCTTTAAGTGCTACAAGACTCCTGGGTTTTTTTTTTGTTTTTGTTTTTCATAAGAAGGGCTCTCTATTCCTCTGATCATCCTAGTAGCTCTTCTCCTGGCTTCTCATCCAGTGGTCCAGTCCTGCAAGGTCCTGGGTGTGCTCAGCACCCATTCATTTTCAACAGGCGTTGAGGGACATCTCAGCACCATCCATAATGTGCTCAGGATATAATCACCAATGTGAGATATCCTCAAACTGGTTGGAGCTGGGTTCAATAAGAAGTCATTTGAGAGGTATGGTCAGAAATTCTTTTCATTGCTCAGTAAAGCTCCACTCACCACTCAGGCAACTGCTGTTGTTATTCTTATTTATTATTGTATTGTGGTAGCACCTGTGAGTCCTGATAAGGGACCAAGACCTCTTTAGGACCATAAAATGATGGAATTAGAAGATACTGAAAAATTCATCTAGTCTAGCCAAGATTCAGAGTTTGTTGTGTCTCAATCAGCCTCTTTTGAAAAACCTCTAGTGAAGGAACTTCTGCCCCCCAGTCTCTTCCATTCTTCTACTGTTCTTTGTGCTTGGTGCTGTACAAACAGGCTCCTCCAGACAACTGCGCCCTCATCTGCAAGGGCAGACAAGGGGCCAGATGGGTTGTAATATGGGAAAGAGGTAGGGTGACACTCAGAAGTTTGATATGTGTATAAAAGTTGCTCACACTGTGGAATGAAAAAAAAAAATCAGCCATGATTAATGTAGCTCAACAGTCTTCGATCCGGGTTGCACTCTCTGAATATTGAAAGCTCCTCTCTTCATTCATTCCCAGCTGCTGAAATGCCTGATTAAGGTGCTGTCTGCCTTCCCCTCCCATATCCTGCGCATTAAAGAGATGCCTAAATACATCACTAGTTGAGATTTATTCTCCTGTCCTATTCAAGGAAACAAAGTGACTTGAGCTTTCTTGTATCAGAAAAAGTCAGCTGCATACCTGACGGGGCAGGATAAACTGCATGGATCAGAAAGAAGAGAGGCTCCTCAGCTTGCAGAAAGAATATGAAATTATGCTGTAAATTACATTATAAGAAGGGAGAAGAATATGAACTAGAAAGATTAGTTCCAAGGTTTTGTTTCAATCAATGGCTGGTCTTGATATTATAATGCCCAGGAGTGAGGAAATGTTGCCCTTAGACAGACACAGGGGCCTGCTTAATTAATCTCTCCTTTATTCTCTAAAAAACATGGCCACGGAAGAGGAGCAGGAAAAGAGAGAAAGAAAACAATACCTATAGATGAGAATGCAACATTTACAGCACTTTCTGGCCGCAATGAGGCAGAGCCAGAGACAGCCATAAAGACCGGCTTGCAAAGAGGGAGCTGGGGGAGGGTTTGAACGTTTATTCTGATGATTGTGAAAGGTGAAGATCGGACACTAGTAAGGCATGATTAGCATGGAGGTGGTGGGGAAAGGGGCTGATTGCATTAATGACGTGTCTGGTGACAGGTTGCCAAAATAATAGTCACACAGGAGGGAATGGATTAGAACGCAGACATTAAAGGGTCTGTTGAAGAGCAGAGAGGCAATGTGGAGGTGGAGTGGAGAGGCGGCATTAGTCCTCAGTAGAAATGGGGACAAATTTTTCATAGATTTTAAGACCTGCTCTCTTATGACTTTGAGTACCTCTGCATTTAAAGGCCCTGTTTCAATCTCACTGTGGCCTGTAGAAATCAAGGGTTTCAGCATTATATTTCAGGGATGAGGGATTTTCATGTAAGGGTAACAGGCCTAGACCACCACCCAAACAGATGCTGTCGGGCTGCCGGGAGACATCCTTGGAGGGCTCCTTACTGAGGCTGCTGCCGCTCTGTGAAAGGCAAAGATTCATCCTGCTACACCTATGGGGCACCACAGTTCCTGCCTACCTGGGAAAAGCTACTGCCCCTCTAAGTGAGGGGAAGGAACACAAGATAGAAACCCAATGTAGTGATGTGCCTCAGGTTTCAGGCTGCTTTCACCTGGCCTTGACTCTCTGCGGAAGATGAGCTTATGAATCCTATTCAGATTTCCTGCTCTATCTTCCCTCAAGAGATGGAGCACTTAGGGAGAAGACCCATGAGTGGGGTAATTCTTTAATCCCACTTTCACCCACTCCTGCTATTATGGCAGTGTGTCCCGTGAGACCCTTCAGACACCAGTCCTGCACAGGACTCCATTATCGAGTCCTCTCCATTGCCCTTAGTTAGCAAAGAAGTTTCACTTGGCCTCTCCTCCCACACTGGATTTGGCTGGAGCTCCTGGCCCTCCTTCCAGGGCAGATTACAGGATGGTGTCTGCACAGAGATCAAATTCCCCACTTCTTCACAGTTCGTCCCAATGCCCCTCTTGCATGTGGGTGATTAGGAGATAACCTTGCGAGATGAAGGGGAACAGGAGTACACGGAGTAAAACAGAACAGTGGAAGGGCTAGAGGAGGTCTCTCTGGAGACACACCAGAGAAAAAGGGGCTGGTGTTGTAATAACATCCAGAGATAGAAGGAGGGAGGGAATAAAACAAGGAGTGCCTTACAAATAAGAACATGTGTCTGCATTTATTAACATTTCCAGCACAGATTTAATTCTCAGCAAGCGTTTCTGCCTACACGGAGCCCAGCACGTTGCGCGAAACCTCTCGTTAAGTTCCATACGAGCCATCTTTTTAGTGTATCCCCCAGGGGAATCTTCAAACAGATTCCATAATCTCACTGATAAATGGCTCTTTTGCAAGACACTCTTTACATTCCACCACAAGAAAGGTTGGCAGCTCTCCCCCTCCCCACGCCTTTTAACTCTCTCGTCCCTGCAGCTCAGGTGAACAATTCCTGAAGCTTTTCAGGGTGGGAGAAGCTTCTTGGGGTTCCTTAAGAAGGAAATAAAACGACGGTCTGCGGATCACAGTCTTTCACGCAAGGCCCAGCTCTCACACTCTATGCATCTAGCTCTAGAACAATAATCCGGCTTGGGGCCTCTTTGGGTTCTGTTGTAGTACAAACAGTATATTGGAAGGCAGGCTTGGTTTGTTGATAAGACATTGGACTAAAACTCAGGGATCTGACTTCATTTCCTGGCTTGGCCACAGACTTCTTGCATGACTTTGGGCAAGTCACTTCATCACTCTGTGCCTCAGTTTCCCATTTGTGAAACAGGGATCAAAGATGCTTCTTCTTTGTCTGCCCTGTCCACTTAGATTGCAATCTGTTTGCAGCAGGGACTGTCTCTTACTATGTGTAGCAGCTAGCACAATGGATTCCAGCTCTTGATCAGGATCTCGCGGCACCACCATAGTACAAATAAATGCTATGGGCTCAATTTGCACCGTCAGTCTTTCCAGAGTAAGACACTATGTAGGAGAGAGTCATGACATGGTTCCTGCTTCTCCCATGCTTCACAGGAGTCATAAAGGGTATGTCTGCAATGCACACGCAGTCTGGGATCTGACTCAGGTTTGAATTCAAGAAGCCGCCTTTCATAGACACAGAAATCAGTTTGACTCACAGACTCTAAGGTTGGAAGGGATCAATGGGACCATCTAGGCAGGCCACAGAACCTCACCCACCCACACCTGTAATAAACTACTAACATATCAGTGCGATATTAAATTCCTCAGATCATGATTTAAACACTCTAAGGTACAGAGACTCCAGCAGCAAGTGAGCTGTGCCACATGCTACAGAGGAACTGAAAAACCCTAGGGCCTTTTCCAATCTGCCTGGGTGAGGGATAGCTCCTTCCCAGTCCCAAATATGGTGATCAGTTGAACCCTGACCATGTGGGCAAGACTCAGCAGACAGACACTCAAGAAATCATTCTCTGAAATAACTCAGGACCCACCCATCTAACTTCCCATCGTAGGCCATTGGTAGGTAGTTAAGAACAGTTAATTGCCAAACTAAGCTGTCCCATCATACAATCCTTTCCATTAATCTATTAGGTTTGATTTTCAAGACAAAATAGGTTTTTTCCCTTCTCTTTTCTTTTTTGTTTGCACCCACTGCTCCCCTGGAAGGCTGACTTCGCTCAGCAAACTCTCAGGATGTGGATCCTTGGACCTGGTTGGGCTGTGAGTCAAAGCCCATGTTCCTCCATGACTTGGAGTCAAGTCCTGTCATTTTGTGGCATGGACGCAGGTCAAGCTTCAATCAGGAGATATATGGAGTGTAGTCGGGACGACTTCTCATTCCTGGGAGACGTGGGTCCAGCAATTGTGAATCCATCTTTATAATGCTATGGGGATCCAGCATGAACATGGAAATACTGATTACACAAGCTCACACCCTACAGATCCGGGCTTAGTGTGCAGTGGAAACATAACCTCATGATCCCAGCCTTTTCCTCTTTACTTGCTTACTTCCCTCTTCATTATGTCGCAGCTATGCTGGCCGGCAATTTGAAGGAGCAGAGCCCAGAATCCACGTCCTCCCTCCCCTACCTGCATAGGAGCAATTTGAGAAGATGAGTAGCGTGACTGCTATTCAGCTCCCTGGTGATGCAGCTGGCCTGTGCAGGAGAACAAAGGAGAACCTGATGTTCTGCATGAGCATATCAGGCACATGCCAACTGAGCCCTGAATAAAGAGAGCATGACGATGAGCATGAGACAAGTGCCTGGAGAGACTGTGACGTATTCACTTGCATCAGAGCCTCTCAGCATGTTCACAAACATGAAGTGAGCCTCTCTATACCCCATAAGGTCCTACGGGCAGTGAAATATTTGATTTACAGATCAATAAATTATGCAAACAGAGTCAGTCTGAGGATTCTGTCACTGATGGTTGGGAGATCTGGCGAGAGGCCCATGCCGCCGCATTACCAAGAGGCAGACGCTCCCCACAAAGACGTATAAGTTCCAGTTGGAAATTTGAATTTGCTGCAGCCCCCTGGAGCGGTCTGCATTTACTGGCTTCAGCTCTGTGAGGAAGCTGAATCGATGCACTGCCAGGAATTTATTCGCTTCGGGCTTTTTTGAGTTGTGCTCCTCAAAGGCAGAGAGAGGCAGATCCTCAGCAGGTGTAAACCAGCTCTGCTTTGCTAATTTCAGTGCTGAGTGACACCGGCTGAGCGGCTGGCCCAGGAACGCTTGAAAATAACAAACTCTCTCCCTCTTTCTCATTCTTTCCACGTAGAGAGGCCACCTGCTACATACACAAGGGAGAAAGCTGTCTTTCCAGGCTCATGCATTGTTGAAGTCCTGGAGAAGGCACCAATCTCCTGGATGGATGGTGGGTTGTTATTTATTGCGTCTACCCCACTGGCACCAGCTGAGATCGAAGCCCCCATTATGCCAGATATTCATACTGTAAAAGCCAATCCCTGCTCCACAGACCTTACAATCTAAATGATAGAACATTTACTATGCAACATTTTTTTTTCCACGAGAAGATGTTGCCATGTCAATGCTAAAACATTTTGTAATGATATACTGGCTTAGACAAAGGTTTTGGTGGAAAGATTCCTGAGGACCAAAGTTGGCTCTCTGGTCACCTCCAGAGACAGAGAGACACCCAAACTGGAAATGTGACATTTTTGATCCCTGATGGGACGTTACAACACAATTCCATTGGGGGAAAATATTCAGAAGGGTTTGTCTTTATTCCAAAGTGAAATAAAAAGTCTTATTTTGAAACCCTGAGGCTGTGTTCACACAGCACTCTTATTTTGAAACAACAGAGGTTGTTTCGAAATAAGAAATACCCCGTTCACACGACGCACGGTTGTTTTGAAACAACGGCACCCGTTGTTTCGAAACAACAGCGTTGTTTCAAACCAACTTAAACCCCATGTGGGGACGAAACAATGCCGTCCGAACATGTTGTTTCGAAACAACAACGACTTGTTTCGAAATAACTATTGCCTGAAACTGCTATTTCGCTTTGAACTTTTTTCCTTAATTCGAATTAGCAAACTGTTAATTCAAATTAGGTTATTTCGAAATAAGGCATTATTTCGATACAAGTTGTTTCGACACAACTTGTATCGAAATAATGCCTGTGTGTGAACACAGCCTGAGAGATATAGCTAATCAGAATAGCCACTCTCTCGGTTGATCTGTTAAACAGCAAAAGGCTAGGAGAAGAGTAGGACTGTCCTGTTTTCCTTCATTTTTGCCTGTTAGAGGAATCTTTTTCTCTGTTCTTTAAATCAATGCTCCTGTTCACTTCCCCAAGCAAACTAGAAGAATACTGTTAACACAGAATACAATCTGAAGGGACAGCTGTGTACTCTCCTCTTGGGGTCAAATGCTCGCCTCTTCTCATTCCTTGGTGGGGGGCTTGAGCTGGCAAAAGAGGAGCATTATCATTACCACGTAATGGGGAAGTCAATTAAAAGTCTGCCATTGCGGAACACTTTCTGATTACTCTAATTATCCAATCACCGCATTATCTCATTCAGTGGTGCGCCACCACACAAGAGACCAAAGCGGCCCAGGCCCCTTTCTCCTCAGCAAACAATGCCATGTGCTCAACTCGCTTCATGACTTTTAAAGGGGACTACATCTCATCTCAGCAGGGTTGAGCCAGGATGGAAGAGACCTTACCAAGCGGAGGGTGCTGCAGGAAGCAGTGGAAGGTTAGAGGGATATTTAGTAAATGGTGCTCATCCCTCCTTGGGTCTTTAGAGGAGCCAGGCCCTAAGGTGGCACAAGGGAGTGGTCACACTGTGGGAGTTGCTGCCTTTCAGATAAGCAGTGACTTCAAAGTCCAGACCCCTCTTGGTCTTTGTTTATGCCCAAAATGTAAGTGGGCTCATTTCTTTGGAGCTCTCCAAGTTTGAGAAAAGGCATTAAACCAAGTGCAAGACCCAGCAGAAATCAACTAGTATTAACCCAACTAATAACAACGCCTTTGAGTTTCTATGGTGACTTTCAGCAGAGAATCTCAAAGCCTCTGACAGGCATTAATTAACCTTCAAACCCCAGCTTGGAGAGCTGCAAAGCGCCCCCCTTTTGCAGATGAGGAAACTGGCACAGAGGGGCGACATGGCTTGCCCACGTGCAACATGAGGGCGGCCAGAACCTAGGAGCCTTGACACACTGTCCTGTTCTAATCATTAGTTAGCACTTCCACTCGGGGCATCACAGAGGCTGCTGGTGGTGGATTCATTAGAGCTTGCATTATATTATAGGGATACGTGACTCTGCTGTACATCTATTTCAGGATGACAAAGACATGGGGAAGCCTGGGGAACTTTTCCTGTGCAGAGCAGAAACCTTTTGTGCTTGTAAATTAGTAGGTGTGTGCAGACAATGAGCAGCTCTGTTGGGTGAGGTTTATAAGAAATGAACCCGCTCCAGAATTGTTCGGATTTACTCGTCTCTTCCCAGGTGACCTTACTGCATGGTTCCCTTCTAGTGGTCGCACCAACCCTAACTCTGTGTCTGTTAAAGCTCAGGCTGTTGCAATTACATGGGTGTAATTAAGAAACCATTAGTGTAAAGTTTCATTTGGGTTTACGCCTTGGTCTCCATTTCAGCAGAGAAATAAGAAATGAAGGCATTAGCTCCTTTTAGAAAGATGAGTCATGAGCTAATACTTTTCCAGAGTGGTTTCTCAGCTGTAATGATTCAAATTTTCTTTTTTCAAATTCCCCCTTCATCCCCTTTCCTAAATTCTTGCTTTTGAAGAATGTCTTTAAATGACAGTAATAAATAAATCACAGGAAGAAATGGAGAGGGGAATAATGATCCACCTGTGTAAGCCCCTCCCGTCAGGACAAACTGAAAGCATGGCCATACGAGGTCCTTTCCAGTAGTTAGTTCCCAGCTGGGAATGTAGCTGCGTGCACATCCTCCCAGCAACGATCTAGGAATGCTAGCTGGGATGTTCGCTGTGCAAAGCTCAATATTGCCTTGGAAAGTGGCATCAGAGCACTGAACAGCGTGAGCTTGCATGAGCTTACCCACAGCAGAGCCCTGTCAGTGCCATCTGGGACTCCCAGCAGCATGACCTTTCCTGCAGCAGCCCCCTGCCATTCGGCGCTGCGGTGCCATGCCCACACTAGCTGAATAAATGAGTCTCTTTCCTCTCACATAGAAATCCTCATCATCATTTGCTGGGTGACTCGTCCGCCTACTCCCCAGAGCAGCATCGACCGGGTGCTTCCATCCAGAGACCAGCTCCGATTTACTGCTGTGCATGCCTGAAACTGCTGGACAGATGTGCCCTGGCAGTCATAGCTGAGACTTCTGGGGGGAAGCTATCCTTACGAATGGCGCCCTGTCTTGAACAGCAAGGAGTGCAGCTGGCAGCCGCCGAGGTTCCAGAACTAAATCAGTGACAGTTAGAATTGTAAATACAGTTAATCAAGGCTTAATTAAACAGTTCAATCTCTGAGCAAGGAGATGGGAAGGGAAAAAAAAAGCCACCATCCTCCGTTTGAGTCAGTGAAATGCTACTGATCATCAATAATGCATCCTAGTAATGTTCTTGTATGAATTGGAAATGCCAGACAATCAAAGGCCATATGTATTTAGCTTAGATCCACACGATGTCCATGTATTTTTAATAGTGTGGCATCTTTGAAGTGTGTTTGCGAAGCCAGGCCTTTCATGCTGCATTTACACAAGAGAGAGATCTCCCCCAGCTGGTGGAGAAGCTCTCTTTGCAAATTATACCCTCCACCCCCTTCCTGCCCCCAAGGCTTCGGTCTCTAACAAGCATGAATTTGCACCTCTGCAGATGCAGGAGTGTGCAAGGGAGAGGATGAACCTGGCCCCCAGCATGGGGTGTTTCTTCATTATATTTAAAAACAACGTAACAAGGAGCAAATAAGTACATGTTTCAGTGCTGTAATGAAAAAAGTGGATGAAATTCCCCAGATGCACCAATTTAATCTAATCTTTCTCTTCTGTCTGTCTGATTATTTCTAATGCATCTTTCGTGATGGTAGTTGTACACTCTTTACTCTACCTATAGGGGAAACAGGTACGCTGGGTGATTGAGCTGCCCTACAGAATCTTTTACATCAAGGCTCAAAATCCAGGGGTAAGAGTTAAACGTAGAGAAAATCAACCCAGAAAAATAAAGCACACATTTTTAGCAGTGAAGGTAACTAACTATTTTGGACGACTAATGAAGGAGGTGGTAGACTCCTGAAGGCTTTAAATCAAGACAGGAAATCTTACTAGCAGATTCAGTATTGTGAACCTCAAGTGCTTAAAGATCATGAGGTTTTGAAAATAGTACTAAGGTGATTTTTCTTCCTGGATTTGAACCTTTAGGGTGAACATCTTTAAGCTTTTCACCAAAGTCATGAGGGCTAAAACGTTCCTTTTCTAATTGACACTGAGATTCTGTGTTAATAATGGCTATGTCTACACTAGGGGTTTAAGTCGACTTAAGCAACTCCCTGGGCACATTTGGAGTTCATTAAGTCAGCTTAAGCACTTACTTAAGTTGACTTAATAACTCCTACCCATAAAGTCAACTTTAAGGGGTAAGTTGACTTTATTAAGTCTACTTAACACAGTGTGCCCATTAAAGTCAACTTAATAAAGTTGGCTTAGTGGAATACACTCTTTTAGGTTGAGTTTATAAAACTGACTAAAATAAGGGGACCCATCTAAAGCTGACTTCATTAAATTGACTTTACGTGTGTTCCTTTGCTTAAGTCAACTTTGTAAAGTTGACTTAAACAAATGGGGCCTCACTAAGTTGACTTAACAAAGTCAAGTTTAAGTCGACCTTAATAAGTTGACTTAACTGAGACATTTAGCGTAGACACAGTCAATGGGATTACAGTAGATGGGACATTGGAAACGATGTTGATTCAGGAATCCCTGGGCAATATTCTCTAGCCTGTATGAAGCAGAAAGTCAGACTGTCATAATGATCCCTTCTTCTTTAAAATCTATGAATCCATGAACTCACTCTGCTGTTTTTGACTGGGGTACCAAAATACATCAAGATCTGACAGACAAATTTAGCTTAAACCTTCTTGGTTTGGCTATATATAGCTTGACAATTTCCGCAGCAAGTTCAGCTGCTATCTATGGCCTATGATGGTTCTTGCTGACACTTTGGCTGTGCTTTCTCAGATTGGGCCCATGCAATTCGATAGACGCCAGATTCAGCGGAAGCTTTTGAAAATCTTGAATGTAATGACCTTGCCCCAAATACTCAGTGGCAGCGACCATGTATACAAGACCAAACTATCTGCTTCAGTAGGACATTAGTAGCAACTTGCTGGGCTTTCCCAGCTACAGTGCTGTCCTTCCCTGATCTCTGGTTAATGGACAGAAAGTACCAGTTCCTTGAAGCTCTCTAAACTGATGCTTCAGAGCCCAGCAAGCAAAAAAAAAAGGAGATGGGTTGAGCAAGCCAGTGGAGGAAGAAGGTGCATTAATACAAAAACTAATTCTGCTTCTATTTTAGGTTGTGAACCTGCTAAATTGCCTGTTGGGTTATGTAAGAGAAGTCATTGTGTTTGTGTTCAAAGGGCATCCTTGTACGAAAAGCTCGGGACACTGCTTGAATTCTAAGTGGCCAGGCTGCGCAAGGGAGACAGAGGGAATGGGCCCCGTTCCAAATTGATTAGTTCTGCTGGCTTCTCATTATTGTTCCGTGTGAAGTTTGGCGTGTGAGCAAGGTCATTCCATGTATGGGCCTGTGTCAGCACAGTCAATTTTGCAGAAGACTTCCCCCCCTCCTCTGCCTCTTTTTCTTTTCTCCTCCCCTCCATACCACAAACAGCACGCTGCCCTCGCTGGAGAAAATTAAAAAACAGCCCATACATTTTACATGAGTTCCTGAGACTGAAGAGAAATTAATTTGATGTTGTCTTTTGATAAAGATGTAGGCCTTTTTTTTTTTATTATTTTTTTTAAGGTTGCAGTGTTCAGTTCTTGTGATAATACAAATAAATAAATAATACACTTCAAATAAGCCCCTGGCTTGTAAATATGAAAGAAAGAAAAAAAACAAACAAACCCAGAATTTGTACCAAAGAGGGCAAAATAATAAGCCTACCACATTTGCCTGGAACAGAGAAATTCCAAGCACCAGCCCCATTCACTCCCTTTGGGCAACCCACATACATCTCTTCTGGTTTTGGATTCATGAGCCACAGTTGATGCGGGAGCAGAGTACAGGAGTGGACAGAACCATCTAGGAATTGCCTGGTGCATGCTGAAGACTGGTGCTTACAGCAGCCTGCAGAGAAGTTGGAGCGAAGTGCACAAGTTGCAAGAGGGGGACTTTGGAGGAGGCACGGGCCATCAGTCTGTGCATCCATAGCTGGAATTTTGGCTACAGTTGCAACACCACTGAAAATAATTGTCTCAGTAAAAAGCTTGTTAAATTTTACAAATGTGGAGTCTCCTCATAGTATCACTTATCACATGATACAAGAAAAAGAGCTGGCATTTGGCCTTTAGATGTAGATTTTGCATCAGTCACAATGTTCCAGGCAATGCAAAAGGAGATTTGGAGGTAGTTGTTTTACCATCACTTTTATCAGTGTTTTATTAATTATCATGTATTGGTACCCATATAAAGATATTCTACATTAAATACCTGGCACACTAGAGAGCAGTGTTTTTCAATTTTTTTTTTTTTTTTTTTTGCAGGGGAGGAGCAGTTGAAAAAAAATCATTTATGCCCACAGCCTAACAATTAAATCTGTAAGCAATGCATTGCATTTTTGCAGCGGTGGTAAAAGAGGGTGGCTTGACCCAATACCTGAGGGTCTGTGACCCAGCCCTGGCTCCTGACCCTATGTATGAAATTCAGTGCACTAGAGCCCATGGTGAGGTTGCTTGCATTGCATGAGCCCACTGCCAGAGTTCTGTGCCCTAGAGGAACAGACAGATTAAGCAGGCACTTATCCTCAGCATTCCTGTTTTTGCCCCTTACTTAGAGCAGTCACAAACCAGCTCCCTATTTAGACCAAATTCTGCCTGTTTTGGATAGATTTCTCTATTCTTCTCAACTACTTTTTTCCAGACATACCTCACAAAATTGGTGTCAGAAAGAGAGGCTGGTTTTGGGGAGGCTTGTGCATGTCACTTTTTTTCTATCCCATCCCCGTCTGTGACCCCAGAAGCATCGGTGCATACTATTAAAATTAGCTTGCAGAAGAATGGCTCCTGCTGACTTATAGCTCTTGGGTCATGTCCCACCAGCTTAGACTCTGAGTCAAACAATGTGATTTATTACATTTCTTCTTTGTAGCATAGGTAGTTCTGTAACTGCTATTTTTTTTTTTCTGTGAACTGTCCTTTTTTGTTCTAGGTGTCTGCCTGTCAGCAAGCTCAAAAGCCACCTGATGAGGCAAAATTCATACAGCATCTAAGAGAAGAGACAGGCACACTGTGCTCTCTTCTAGAGACCTTACTTTGGTTCTTTCTTGATCGGTTGTTATTAATCTTAATTTTAAATATCAGTCATTGAGAATGAAGGCATCTTAGTGCTATTTTAGTCTGGAAAATAAAAAACAATATTCTTCACTCACTGCCCTCAGTTGTGATCTAATGTTACAATACTGCTTTGAGCTGTGCCTGCTTCAGTTCATGGAAAAAGTCTCCATGTTCCTCTTCAGAAGTGGCTGCATTTCAGCAGAAAGCACAGTGACTCATGGATGCTGAAGTCCTTGAACATCTTAAATAATGGAACTTTGGAGTTCTAAAAATATACACAATTGAGCCCAAAGTGCTTAAAATCCCTTGGTGTACCTCAGGTTGATATCAGTGCATGGCAGTTTTAGCAATATTCAAATGTGGCCAGAAAAATTCAATATTGAGGAAAAATGAAGGAAAAATGCTGGAACTTTAAAAAAAAAAAAATTAAATCCCCAAAATGTAATTCCCTCCACCACCACCCCCAACCACACACTTTTTTCAGTGAAGCTCTGATGATACTTAAATAAAGCCCTAGCAAAGAAAACACACCCTCTTTGGAAAGAATTCTGCAGATCTCCAGGAACAAATGCAACAGGCAGCTGTTGCAATGAAATTATGTATGAACATGCACTGATCTTTTAGATGCATACCAAAGAACCAGAAGAGATTTCTGACACCGTTGCCCAGGACCTGCTTTCTTTATTCCTACTCGGTACAATGACTCTTAAAAAATATTATAGGGCAAGGTGCTATAGATCAGTGGGCAGGGTTTACGAGCTTTGAGGCATAAAGCATATTAGTTCACATGGGACTTTAATTAAAAACTATGGACAGATCTATTGTTTATTCATTTCAACTGTCTGCCTGTGATCAAAGGCTCTCTTAAGCTTTAAGACTGCATTGAGAAGAGAGCCCCATAAAGAGACGTATCATGTTGTTCAGTGTAGAACGCTAGAGCCTCTAGCAAGCCCAGGTTCCCATTGTGCAAGGTACTGTACTTACCTAGAAGGAAGGGTCGGCCGCACCCTGAACAATTTACAACCCAAATAACTCCCACTCTTCTCCAGCAGCACCCCAGTCTGCCATGCCGCTGGTGGGGAATCTCCCAGTTCTCATGTAAAAGCCAATTTAGAGACCCAGAGGGGGCACCAAGCCACCGATTCTTTATTTCCTTTTTCTTCTACAAAGCGAGAAACCTAACAGACCCTTTCAGCAAAGTCTCCCTGTCACAGGAAAGGGCTCTTTTGTATGCGAGCTGCAGTGCCTATTTTTCAAGATAACCTTTATTTCATGTACCGAGTGTTAGCTTTGCTGGGAAAGAGAAAAGCCGAGATAACTCCTTCACCTGTGGAACATTATTAGGCTTTCTCGAAAAAAGAAGAATGAGACGTTCTGGTGCATGATAATGGAGGTGGAACAAATCAGACAGAGGCGACTGCTGAATTGCACCTCTCCCTCGCTGTCTATCTTTGCAATCTCTCTCTGTCTTTCTCTCTCTCGCATGTGCACATATTTTTTTCTCTGTGTCCTGCCATTACATGTTGAGTCTCCTGTACACACACAAACACACACAAATAAATTCTGCTCTCAGTCTCATTGGTGTATATTTAGGGAGAATCCACTATTACTTAATGTTTGGACTACTATCGTGCCAACAGGCCCAACCCTGGTGTGCTAGATGCCACCGTGTGAGTATAAAACAAATTGATGGCCCTGGCCATGCAGGGCTTGCAATCCAAATATAAGATGAGCACAGCTGGACACAGTTTTTTCAGTGGAAGAGTTTGCCATCAAACAAGGCTGTTTCACTGAAATCTAAATGTTTTGCAGGAATGTGCTGATTTCAGTGGCAAAAATTCAGAAGAATTTGAAATAGCAGCACAGATGATTAGGGATGGAAAGGACCTCAGGAGGCCACCTATTCCAACCACCTGCTCCAGGCAGGACTAACCGCAATAAAGCACAAGTGGATTTCTGTTTTGACTCTTATCCTCTTTCATTCTGGCATTCACATCTTGTTTTGCCTGTTATAGTATAATCTGAAGTTTAATACCTAATATATTCTAGTTTATATTCTATTGTAAGGTTTTAAATGTGATAAGAACAAACATTTCAGGATGGTTATTCTAATGTTTTCAAATTGAAATATTTCTGAATTTCTGTTCAGTGAAATACTTTGAGATTTCATCCCAGAATGGGATAAGAACATATTTTAGGATGCTGGAATTTGTTTTTCCAGTCAGCTGTTATGACGATCTCCGGGACACCCCGAGTTTCAACAGCTTGTTTTGGACACATGCTAGCTCAAACAGAAGAGGGGAGTTTGATGCAGAAATTTCTTGATCTTTGGCCTGAATAGTACAATGGGGGTGGGCGAGGTCAGACTAGGTGATCATCACAATACTTTTGAGCTTTAAATCTATGCAAGACCTCAACTGGATAGAACAGACAAATGGACGCGTACAAGAGAACAGTGACACAGTTCTGATTATTGTGTCAACCTCAGCCCATAAACTGAAACCTCCCTAGGGTCCTGTGTGCCAAAGGCAATTTATGCACCCACGGAGTTTCCTGTCCTAGTTAGAAGGATGGTGACCCAATATATTTGGTCACACCCTCTCCCTCTCACTTCCCAGCACCCCATGTGGGACTTTCCACAAAGTTCAGAGTGCTTGGTGCCCTGGGTGTACAATATTCCTGCCCAAGGTGATAAATTTTCCATCCTGTTAATAACACACAAAGCAATGAAGCTCTGCTGGAGATGTTCTCCGCTGATGCCGGAGTGGTAGCAGGGAACTTCATGCTCACGTGAAGGCACAGAGTCGGGGGGATGCACAGCTTGAGATTTCACATTGACTGGATCCTAACAGCTGGGGGAAAGTTCTGGGGCTCTTGTAGCCATCAGCACTTTGCAGCTAGAACAGCTCTGGTGTTGCTACAGGGCCTGCAATCCACCATAAATTACGGGATCATTATTTCTCAGTTTTTTAGCAGTTATGGTGTAATTAGTTCCACTTAATGTCAGCCTTTGCCAATAAGTCTTCCATTAGCCAAAAAATTATAGTTGGATTTTCAAGTGTTGGTGAAGCACACACACAGCTTCTGGACTCCTGACTGGTTGTGGGAGAAGGGTAGGAGGGAATGCAGAAGGCAGAGAGGAAAGGTTTGCTGTATGAAAGTCAAGTGAGACTCTTTTACTCTGTGCTCTAACAAGCAAACCACACCCAAATGAAACCCCTCCTTCCCAGCATCAATAATCCATCCCAGGCTGCAAGGGAGAAATCCATATAAAGGAAGCTTGACTTGGCTGTTAGAAAATGGGAAAGTGCTTGTTTAGGATATTATCCCTGGCCTACATTTTCAAACATGATTGTAAATTTGCATGGCCAGCCTGAGACAATAGAAAGAGGCCTGATTTTCAGAGAGCAGGTACCCACTGCTTTCTGAAAATCAGTCCCCTTTCAGACATCTCAAATCAGACATCCAAAAAATTGAGGTAACCAAAGCAATTACTCTCACTGAAAATTTAAAATGTGAGCTACCTCTCTAAGTGGAATTCTCTCCCCACAAAAGTCCAGAATGGCCACATATAAAGGAGACCACAGGGTTTGTTTAGAGAAGAGTAGGCAAATGTGTCCCTTTCAACTAACTTTCTGTGTTTGGAGAAGCAGAGAGATTGGGAAAGGGAAGAAAACAAATTGCAAAAAGTCAGTCAACAGCGGTGGGACAAAGAGAATTCAGCAATACATTGCTGCTAATGCCCATTGCACATTTATGAAGAATGTACATTGTGCCAAATTGTATCTATTAGGCCTAGAAAAATACAGTTCCTTGCTTCTACCATGAAATAAACAATAACAACATGAACATTTGTACAGGGGTGTCTTCCAGCCCAAAGTGAATTTCAAAAGATGGCTATCTAGCTATTTGTGTGATCAGTGATTATGCCCTTGTCCTATCAGAAGACAGGAACAATACCATGTGATCCAGCTGGCCAATCAAAACTGAAGCAATCATCCAGATGGAACATTCTGTATTGCAGCAAAACTAGTCCTGAGAAAGCCTTGGAGATTTTATATATATCTACCTATATATAAAGAATTTACGAATAAATTTAGATAATGAATATATTCAGAACAAATCGTGATCTGCAAAACTCAGCAAATGGAAACAGAAGCTATATTCGTCTGCTTAATTATTCAATGCAAATTATTCGCTCAGCTTTAGACCATTCCAAATGGGCTGGCACACACTGGCAATGGAAAAACTGAAAATTCCTTCCCTATATAAATCGGCAGAGACCTACAGAACTGCCTCCTCTTGTTTTCCTTACATTAGTAAGGGCACATGGACAGGTAACGCATCCACATGAACATCCTCTGCTATACTGCTCCAGAAAAATCTGCTACTGTATGTTATTCCCTGGATAGGTGTAGCCAGGTGGCACTGTAAAAAGGGGCCTCAATATTACAGTTCATTGTACAGAAATTGATGGCAAAGAGTGGTAGAGACTATGCAGATAAAGTCCTTTCCCCAACACCAATGTCGTGACTGGCTCTTTGTCTTGGGTCTTGTGGTGACTGGCCCCTCCAATGGAAGTCACAGATGGTAGGAGGGTTAATAACACTTCCTTTTGACTGACTTTACCATCCTAGATTTGTGTTTAGTAGATATGGTTGGAGATCATAGACTGGCTTCTCATCCTGTCTTCAGATGGCCATGTCCCTCCATCACCTTTCCCATAAAGCTAAACCTACCTGTTTATTCCTCTTCACTGAAAGTTACAGAGAAGGGCAAGGATGCTACCACATAGCTGTTGTGTCTGTTTGTATGGCCCAAAAGTCCAATGGATTTCTTTTCCTCTCCCTTCTGCACGTTGTAAGAGGCCTGAGAGGAAACAGGCTGACATAAAACAATGATGAGAAACGTGAGGCACTGGGGGTGTGTGAGGTGAGCAACTAACACCCAAGACCAGGATGAATCAATTGCTAGATTCAAAAAGCCAAAGTCTGCTCTCAATCACACTGGTGTAAATCAGGAGTGACTCCACTGAAGTTAACACAGTCACAGCAGGTAAAATGGCTCAGGATCAGGCCTGAGCTATCCCAGGTGTATCTGGCACAATGACACTGCTAACCCTGCAGAGATGGGTCGGGTTCCTTACAAAAGAGTGTTAACGTTCAGCCGAAGTGCCCTATGCCACAGCATGCCCAGCAGAGTCCTGTTCTGAGTAACAGTCCTTTTTTGGCAGCCTGGCCTGATGAGTCTGGAAGCCATGTGTTGGAGAGGGAGAAAAAAGACTCCCACTGGGTGACTAGATTCAGTGACAGTCACTAACAAATTATTCATCTCTTTCTCAGTTCCAGATGGCAGGTGTGAGGATGGCACATCATGACTCATGAACAGCTCGCCAATGCCATTCCACTTTCTACTTCATGGGCCCACCTTCTCTGTATTATCACCCCCATGGGCCAATGAGTCTGTGTGAAGCTTTCCCAGGCAGAATCTTGCAATGACAAGGATGCCATTATTCACTAGAAATGGGGAGGCCCTTTTTTGCGGGGGGGAGCCTATCATGTTTCTACTTACCATTGAGTTTAGGAGACACCTGATGCTGGAAAAAGATGGGGATTCATCCCACAAAGACAAGTTTGGGCTTGCAACCCTGTGTACACTTTGATTCTCTCCACAGAACACGTCTCCCGCTTTTGCATTGATCCTTCGCTCCCCCGTTTCCTGTTGGTGCGCATGTCTCTGTGCACACCCACAGGTCTCATTCTATCCAATGAGTGCACGTCTACACCTCAACCCTCCTCTCCTTGCTGTGATATGATGGTCTCACTCTCTAACTCTCTGCCTCTCCAATGCAACTCCCAGTTCTGCTTTTATTTAGTGGATAATTCCATTTATTGCCTGCGTGGGATATGGTATTATGGGACTGAACCATCTCCACTTCACAGAAACCTGCTGCTCACACTGACCCCTCATGCTCATTTTCTTTGGCTTCATTATTCTTCCAGGAATGAAATGTGACTCTGTCTAGCTGTGCTGCCCCCGGACACCTGCCATCCTCCCCTGAATTCTCTCTCCCATAATTCTGCCAGTCACAGAGCTGGCAGAGGAGGATAATGGAAGTGGGAAAGTTAAGATATAGTGCTTGACAGATTTAAACAGAGACTGGAGAAACCACTATCAAATCCACTGGTCCCAGATTAATCTCCAGCTCTGGGCAAAGAATGGAAGGTCTTTAGTGTTGAAAGTGTCCATTAGATGAGAGATTCCAATAACACATGGCGATTGCAACCTGCCTTACATGAGGGTCATGCAGCCCCAAAATTAGCTGCATGGGGGGGCCAAGCTATGGCAGACTGAGGTTACAATATATCAATGCATCCCTGCAGCAGCCTTATTTGATAGGGCTCAGTGGCAGAAATGAAAGTTGGTCACAACCAATGGAGCCCCTGTGGAAGGTGACTGGAGACACACTGTCTGGTCTCTACTGAGGGCATTTTTGAATCTCACCTGGAGTCCTAGAGGCCAGACTGACACTATTTGCAATTCAGGTGAACGAGACTTCATTGGCCTGAAATGATAAAGAAGAGCAGCCAATGCAGAGCAGAGATGGTCCCTCTGGTCTCTGTCAGAGGAAAATAAGCCCAAGATAAGGACAGATACTTCTCTGGGCTATACAGGATCCATTTGTCATCAATGTCCATTCGAGACCTGGTAGGTGGCTGCTCCTTAGCACAACACCATCTTTGTCATCTCCTGAAGGGCCAAGAACAGATTTTCATTGTTGTTTTTGGTGGGAAGTTTTTTTAGGATTCCTTATGCTTTGAAAAAAAGAACAAGAGCCCTGTGCCACTTTATAGACTACAGATTTCTTTGGGCATAAGCTTTTGTGGGCTCCAACCCACTTCATCTCATTTTTGCTGTACACAGATTAAAATGGCTACCCCTTCTGGAAAAATCTTATCCTTTGAGGAAATCTCTCTCTCCCCCATTGTGTCATATTTGGGTTATGGGAGCTGAAAATAATTTCTTTCATTCAGCCTCTCCTATCACATTGGCTGCTCATTCTCTGTGTTGGAATGGTGTTCTGTGCCCTCCATTTTCCATCTCTGCTGCGTGATTCTATATTTGTAGGACCTTTCTTAAATTTGTGATGGGAGATAGCTTGCTAGCATGCTGGCTTCCTGCAGGGATCTGTAGCAGGCCAGGGTATTGTTGTTTTTGATTAATTCTTCCCCATGACTTGTATGTTGGTGTTTTAGGTGCTGAAAGTAGCACTTTGAACAGTTGCTTGAGGAAGGTACCAGCAGAGGTGGAATTTAGCCCTGTGGAGGGAGAAACCTTGCGAAAATGCTTCCTCTGCTCACAGGAAAGCAAGGATACAAGAAAAGGAACAGTGAGCAGGCACAGAGATAGGCAGAAGGGGGAGTGGAGACTGTGCATTCTCTTAAAGAGTCAGGAAAACTTCCATATATATATCAAAGTGAATTACCCAGGGGAGTGGTGTGCGTGTGCTGAGCCGAGAGAATTTTTGTGGAAGAGAGATATTAAGGAGAAGCAGCAGATATGTGAAATGTTATTTGAGGAGAAGTTTTAATCTGATGGAGGCAGACAGAGAATTAATGGATTTTCAATGAGTTGTACGGTGCTCCAGAATGGTGCAGGAACAAAGCAAAAGTTCTGCAGTAGCTGTTGGAGGTCAGCATCGCGTCCCCAGCACTGAGCCAGCAGCTAGAGCAGAAATCAAAAAAAGCAATTGAGAAATAGTCTGCTAAATCCCAGAGAGACATGGGAGGGATAGAAAAAAAATCTCCTGGGACTGCTTTTCTCTTAATTATCTGAGGGTTTGATTTGGATGGGTAGAGCCAGGGATGGGGGTGCAGATGAATAGTTCCCAAAAGCAGCCGTCATGCTCTGAGGGACCTGGAAGGAAGCCAAATTGGCAGTGGAAGACTGGGGCTTGTGTATGGATGTCGGGGGGGAAGCAATGGGGTGAGGAGGATGGATAACCTACAGGGCCAGGATAGGCAAACAGGTTGGGAAAAGCCAGGCACCATCGCATACCTCAGCTTTTCCCCTGCTTGAATAAGAAGCTTTCCAGCCAAACAACAGGTCTCCTCCCATCAAGAAACCTCTTCTCTCTTCCACGGCTCAGCATTCACTCTGCTGGCCATAAAGGCTTGAATTTTCTTTTCAAAGGTCCCCTGGTGAGGCCAGGGTGTCCTGCTGGATGTGTACAACCCATGGTTAAAGTATAATTTGAGGGGCCCTGGAACCTTCCTAATCTTTGGCCCTCCTTCCTGTATTGTCCAGACCTCCTTCATGCATGTGTGGGCCCAATTTTTCTAGATTCTGGAATTTGGGCCCTGGAACTCTGGCCCATCAGATTTGCGGGCCCTGGAACCATAGTCCAGGGTGTTATGGCTTACTTTAACCCCTGTGTACAACACCCCTTAGGGGCCTTCTAGTAAAGAGAGTCCCAGAGAAACTACCCAGCAGGATAGGACATCTGCCATTCTGGAGGACGCAAGGTTTGAATGAGTTCCTCAAGAGAGATATATGGTTGAGGGGCAGCAGGCTGGAAAGGAAAGCTGAGGTAGAGAAAGCATGGAGGCAAGTAAAGGGAAGGATCTTCACATGATAGGCGACTGAATAATGTAGACCGGATGGAAAAAAACTTGGAGATACAGGTAGGTATCTGAGCTTTAAGGGGTGCTTGAATGCCACCTCTGACCATCTAGAGAGTCTCCTGATTTCCGGTGAGAAGCCCTTGGAACCATCCTGATGTGTGGAAGTCAGAGAGTAGAGAGCTGAGGAGATGAACTATTCTTTGAATTCTTAGAAGTAGGATGCAGCCCTCCTCAGCCTCTGCCTGAAGAACCATGTCATTGTTTGACCGACGTCTGGAGTAGAGACCCTTTTGACTTTAGTGGACCTGGACTTGATCAACAGAGGATTTCCAAAAACTGAGTTAAAGTGATCTCTCTCCTTCTTTACTGTCCCTGTTTACCAGAGCTTTTGATCCATCTAGCACCATCTCTTCTCAAACTAAAACTACTTTCCTGTTCAGTATTTGAAGCTACTCATGGCCAAAGAAGGACAATAATTAATTATAATAATGTGATGACACAGGAAGAAGATACTGGTGAAATACTGATACTAGGGCAGAAAAGCAAATTCTAGTCCTATCCAAGTAAATGAGTGAATTTAATGATAGTGTGTGGAATGTATGGCGCGAAGATCATCCCACCAGCAAATGTTATGAACAACTCCAATGTTGTCCATTTTTGCTTCTGTGAAGGGACCAAAACAACCAAGAAAACAAGGCTGAGAGAAACAGATGTCATCTGAAGCAGAAAGCAGTTAGGAAAATATGAAGAGCAGAATTTCGGGTAATAATAGGGAACTTTCATCCTCACTTCCTTTCACAAATACATTTATAGGCTGCTTTTCAGAGCCATAAAGATTTTTCTTTTTTACTACAGTGAAATCTTTAACAAATAATCTTTTTACACTGTACAGTTCATCAATAAAAGCAATAAACACATGGTTATGTGATAAATTAAATATAAAGAATATTTGAGAGTAATAGCACTTTCAGGAATCAACTTCTTATCATTAAGGGCTCTGGCAAGTAGGTTTAATATTTGTGGAATTAACAGAATTATTGATGAGCAAAGAAGAACCAAGACAGCAAGAAAATGCCATGTTAATTTTTCGGAGCCAGAGACTGCTCTACTTGTTGACAAATCAACAAACTTTTGAGGTTTTGGAGAGCTCTTGGGAGTCAGGGAGGAAGGAGTGGAAGTATGTGGGGAAGGGAGACCCTATGATAAAAATAAATAACACATAGAATTTAAAGCCAGCTAAGCTGACCTCCTATAATAATGATTAATAAATCTTGGAATATTTAGAGTTTGATTCTATTTTCAACAGAGCTGTTTGGGAATTTTTCAGCAAAATGCTTTTTCTTTGAAAATTATAGGTAGATCAAAATGAGAGCCTTTTGGTCAAAGACTGGTTTTAAGCAACTTTCTTAACTCCCTCTAATTTGGTAGGCAGGAAAGGTTTTTGTTTGTTGAAATGTCTTGTTTTGACAGTCTTGAAAGGAAATTTTTGGGGTGGTTGTTTTGTTTAAAATAGTTCATTAGACCTGAATTTTTGTATGCATCTCGTGTCTGTCTGTGAAAATAAATTTAGATTTTTTGAGTTTTTATTCTGATTTAGAATTGATATATGAAGGTGAAGTCAACCTACAGACTCCTGTGGCCACATTGGGCTTTTATTAAGTTGACTTAAGCACTTCCTTAAGTCAATTTAATAACACTGCCTCTTAAGGTTGACTTAACAGTTAAGTTGACCTTATTAAGTCAAATTAAGCCAATGTAGATGAGGCATAGTTTTGTTGGAAAGGCTAATTCACTTTCAGAAAGGGCTGGCCATTTACTTAGTCATATGAATAGCTAGAGTTACAGATGGTTTGCAAACCCTCCTGATTCAAGGTTTAAGGCAACCCCTCATTAGCTGGAGCTAAGAACAAGTTTCCCTCAGGAGTGCTATTCCAGAATGGTCTCTTGCAAGGCTGGTACAAGCAGGACAGTGGTCTAGATGGACAAGGGATGCGTTCCACTTGACGCCTGTGCAATCTGGCTCCCAAGTTGAAAGGATGGTCTTGTAGTTAAAATACTAGGCTGAGATCAGGAGATCCCAACTCTGGCTTTGCCACAGCCTTTTTGGGTATCTGTTTCTTTGTGCTGTGTTTCCCTGTGTGTGGAACAAGAATATGAATCCTTTCCTGCCTTAAAGAGTGTGTTCAGAGTCAGAAGCAAATGTATTAATATTCAGGAGGTGCTAAAATATTGGCCTGGGAGACAGAGTGATGTCCTGACTTGCAGGGGAAAGTGGGCGCAAGAGACCATGCTCAGACAGAGCTTTCAGGATAGAATAATGAATTCAGCAAAGAGCTGTTTTAACAAAATGTGGAAAATATTACAAATTGGAGAATCAGCTGTGTGTCCTAATGGTTTATTAGCCACCTAATATACCTTGGAAAAAGTTGTTATAGGCAAGGAACAGAATAAATACATGAACAGTGTGAAAGAAATGTTAACTGAGGTAGAATCTGCCTGTAAGATGTGTGTGTTAGTAAGTGATGATGCAGGAAGAATAATATACAGGGCAAGGACGGTGTTTGAGAACACCTGGACCTGGCAGAGACAACTGTCTATGGAAGGGCAGGAGGGAAAAATGATCTCTTCATACAGAGCAGGGAACAAAAGACAGCAAACAGTGAATGTCCATGTTGTTCCCCTGGGCCTATTACAATAAAAACAAGGACAGTATTTTCCAAATAGCTCAGCCCATTCGAAAATCTGGCTATAAGTGTCAAACCAGAACTGCTGAGCATTTTTTAAAAAACTAATCTCATCTCAACTATTAATATCAAAGAACTTGAAAATCTGGTCATGGGCCCTTTACTCTTAACAGCATTGTCTGTGTAGGATTTACCTGCTGTCCTTACCTGAAGTAGAATCACTCTTCTGCACAGAACTTTGATTTTCACTGATGATGAGAGAGAATGTGTATGTGATGCGTCTCTCTACTTGACAAATTGATCTGGTCTTCATCACTGTGGTATCTGAGCACCTCACAGTTTTTAATATATTCATCCTCATAACACTTCTGTGATATAAGGCTATGCTATTACCCCTCATTGTTCAGAAGGGAAACTGAGGCATAGATTTACTTAGGGCCATAATTTAAAGCTACTTAGACTCCTACCAATGCAGATTACGGTCTACCAAGGTTTGCAAAAGCATCTAGGTCCTAAGTTCCAGAGTGAAGAATTTTTATAGTCTTTAAGGTGCCACCAGACTCTTGTTGTTTTTATGTAGGTCCTAAGTGACTTCCCTAAGGGTTTGTCTACATTTGGGGTGTAATTGTAATTCAGTTTTAAGATGTCAAATTACAAAAGGTGAGGGTAAGTGATCACAGCAAATTCCTTGCTCGAGATCTTGCGTTCCTACTGCTCACATTGCTTCCTGAAATGCATTGTCCTGTGGGTTGTAGGTGCAGGGGCTTGTTGGGAGTAAGTCATCCTCCACTCACTCCTCATACCCTCTTTTTTTTTTAAGGCAGGTAAAGCTTTTCTGCTGTTTTTCTACTGCAGGCACAACAGAGAGATGCAGTGCTGCATGCAGAGAGAGTCATTAAGTGAAAACTTTCCAGGGCTGCAGGGGAGGGACTATGTTGCTATGGTGTAGCAGATTGGAAAAACAGGAAGATCAAGATTAGAGCTACTCAGTGGCTACAGGGACCTAAATTTGAATTGTAGATTCCAACCTCAGTTCTAAGCTGCTTGCAGGGGTGGTATTAGCAGATCGAATTGTAGCTCCATTTAACTCAAACTTAATGCTCTGACAGCGTAGACACAAACTGCAAAAGGCCGGGGGTAAACTGCATTATGTTGGACTTCACTGTCAGTGTAGCCTAGAGTTAAGGACAATCAGGAAGTTGGTGACATATCAGGAGACTAAACCTCAGGTTCCCCAGGTTTCAGGCTGCTGGACAGCAGCCTCTGGGCCATCTTTCCTTCCAGTGCTAAGCAGACAGAGGTTACAGAAGCTTGTTCATAGCTGCCCCACTAGAGCTGAGAGAAACCAGTGAAAGCGTCTGTGTGAAAGTTTACACAAAAGCTTTTGCTTCTTTTTGCCTGGCAATTTTTCATTCCTCATATTTTGCCTTTTCAGTGAAATCTGAAATGTTTATTTGTGAGTCATAATCATGCAAAATTCAAGCAGCCAATTTCAAAGGCACCTTTTGTAGGGAACTGGGTCTATTTTTGTCCTGTGACTATCTTGCAGAATTCTAGTCATCATGCCCAGGTCTGAACTCCACAGCAGGCTTCTCTTGTTAGCATATTTTTGGATTATTGCTCATTGTGATCAATCCACTGCTGTGCTCACTTTCATACCAGCCAAATGCTGATCTTGGGGACTGAGTCATACACAGAGTGGATCACATTCAAAGGGCCAGATTGTGTCTGGCTCTAACATGGCAGGAGACCTAAAGAAACTTTCCCATGTTTACTCCTACTACAGAAAGGTCAGACACAGTAGAAGTTGCCACACAAGGGGGAAGATCAGACATTGCTGCAGTACCAAAGACAGAAATCTGCTGAAATTCCTCATTCAAAACATAAGATAAAAATGTTTTTTTTAGTAAAAAGAAATTTCTGTAGTAAGTATCTGGTTTTGATTACAAACTCCTTTTCTGTTTATTCTGTTCTGCTTCCCCCCTCGCCACCAAAGCTGAAAATTTTCAGTCACCAAAAGGGGTGAGGGAGCAACTGTTTTTTTTTGCATCTGAAAACTGGGAGGAAAAAAAAAACAACAGAAGGGTGTTGAATGAAACATTTTAGTTCTCACTTGCGAGAAACAGAAAAAAATGTTTCAGCTTTTGGGAGGGTTTTAATATAAAACTGCCAACCTTTGGGAAAAAAATCACAGAACTTCTGCAGGAGGAAACAAAATTCCTTGAACATCTTGAGTGAGAAGGGATGGATGAAAATGGGGTTCTAGCACAGATGGTGCAATGCCAGCTTTTGCAACGCAGCAGAATGTCACATTCCTGAGGTCTTCTCCCAAGATCCCCATGGTGCAGGGAGACGGGACCACTGCCAGCATAAGCTGTTATGATAATGTTGTAAAACCACAGACTGACTCAAATGGAGTTAGGTGTGAGCATCTGTGTTCACTTGAAAGCCACATGAAATCTTACCATAAGTATGCCTGTGTCTTCTGAAGTGATGCAAGGGATCCTCAGTCCCTGCTATCTCTTTTAGATGCCCCCCATTAGCGTAGTGTCTGAACATCCCAAACTTTGTATTGCATTTCTTCTATCAGCACCCTGCTGAAGTAGGGGCTACTGTGCCCCAGATGGGGGAATGAGGTTCATAAAGCTTAATTGACTTGCCTCAGGTCACACAGGAAGTCTCTAGTAAAGCAAAATGAACAAGGAGTCCTGTGGCGCTTTTAAAGACTAACCAATGTATTTATTGCATGAAGGTAAGTGGTAGAGAATCCCATTTTGGAAGACACTCCCACCATGTAAGTTCCCCATCCTCAAGCATCTGACAAAGTGGGATTTTCCCCCCATGAAAGCTCATGCAATAAATAAATTGGTTAGTTTTTAAAAGTGCCACAAGAATCCCTGTTTGTTTCACTGAACTAGGCTGACATGGCTGCTCCTTTGGATGTGGCAGAGCAGAGAACATTGAACCCAGGCTTCTCAACTCCTCAGCTAGTACCTAAACGACTAGTCTATCCTCCTTTTCTATTGGCCATCCTTTGTCACTAGATTTCTGACTCCTCAGTCTTCTGTATGTGAATTTAAAAGTCTTTATGTTAATGTTATGTCAATGCCATTGGACACTAGCTTTCCCCAACCAGGACAACCATCCCTTCCACGGACTTTCATGCAGACATGTTGAGATGGACAAGTCAGGCAGAGACCCCTAGGTTTACTCGGGCTGTGACAAGGTGCATTGGACTTGCCAGTGAATTCGTGCAGAATAAACTCCTGCTCAAATGGGTTGTTGTTGTTTCTGCAGTCCCAGTGCTCTACAGACTATTTGGGGTTATTTTATTTTTGTTGCTTGGCTCATTCAGCTACGGTTCATGATGGAAATGAGAAGTCCTGCACAGCAAGGAACACAAATCCAGCCTGTCCAGGCGCGTGCGTGCATGTGCATGCAGACACTGCAGAGCAGGCCGCCCTAAGCAAATGGGAAATGTATGCTCCTGACGATGTACAGTCACCCACACAACAAACAGCTTTAAACACTTTACTGCCCAAGGCAACTGCCTGGCTGCTGGAGCCAGCTGTGTGTGTGTGCGCGCACGCGTGCGCAGGCATGAATTAGAGAGCGACAGTGACGGACAGTATCCTCCTGTTCTTCATAATACCACTGGAGTCCCCATCTCCTTCAGATTTAACCCTTTGCTGACTGTGCTAGGGACAACATTGTGTCTATTTCAATTAGATGGATGCCACAGATTCTCCTTTCTGTAAGTTCACCCATCTTCGAAGCATCTGAGGAAGTGGGATTTTCTCCCACGAAAGCTCATGCGAAAAATAAATCTGTTAGTCTCAAAGTGCCACACGACTCCTTCTCATTACAGACCCACTGCTTCCTCGGTATGCTGGAAGATACGTGTTAGTAAAACACAAACTCTAGGACTCCATAGAGGGCAACTCAGTTAAGTTCTCTGGCCTGTGCTGCACAGGAGATCAAACTAGAGGGGCTAGATCCATCCAGCAGCTTGCGAACGGGAGCAGCGAACAGTTTTGTAAGGAAACCTCCAGGTGAAGGAGAAGCAACTACATGATCTTTAGGGTGAGTCTGGTCTGGTGCCTGTTAGTTAGTTGGTTCTTCTGTCCTTGCTTGTTTGCCACATGCCTGTGTGACTGGCATGTATAGTGTGGTCTGGGGGCCTCTGGGCTGAGTCTGGGCAAGGCTAAGTGCTTCCTAACATGAGTCTAGCCACTCAGCCGTTGATTCTCTAATCAATTTAAGATGCCTTAACAAGGAGGTTGGGCTGACTCAGGAAGAACAGGGGCTTAAAAAGCCAGCTCTAAGAGCAGCAAACAAGTGAGTTTTGCAAAGGAGCATGAGACCAAGATACACCTAACATTCTCTAAATTTAGGCTAATAACTTTCCCCCTACAAACAAGGGGGAAAAAACCACACAAGAATAAAACCAATGAAGGCAGGAATCCAGCAGCAGAGTGGAGGCTATCCAGTTTATTGCACTGAAAGCAATGTATCTGATTACCTGTCCCATGGACAGCTGGCATAAGTGGGCTTTCAGTGCAAAGAGCTCCTGGCCTTCAGAGATGGAATAAGTGCTCTGTAGACCAAAGTGAAATGGGAAGGAGCTAGGGGAGACAGAGAAATACATACATGAATCTTCCTGGGCCACAGCTGAGCTCTCCCACCTCAAGTCCAACAGCCTTTGTGCTGTTGCGGCAGACAAAAGACTGAGAGAAGGAAGGAAGCCATGGAGCTGGAGTGGAGGGAAATGACCCCATAGTTGGTCCCTTCTTCAAGATGTTGTCATAGTACCCTTCCTCACTGAGGATAACCCTTTGAGGAAGGGCCCCCCATTAGAAAGAGACAGCTAATAGCAATGAGAGTTTTGATCATTAGAAACAGAGATAGTTGGGTTTGCAGTGATCAGAAGAATCACATAGTGAAATACCTGACAGATGCCACGGTTGAGGATCTCTTGAGGCATCTAGACAGGCTTATGATTCAATCAATCAAATCATAGGGCTGGAAGGGACCTCATGAGATCATTGAGTCCAACCCCCTGGGAATTGAACCCAGGACCTTCTGCATGTTAAGCAGAGGTGCTAGCTACTACACTATTTGTAGGGCTTGTGCAGTGAAGGGGAGGAGCCTGTGGTTGTGTTTATGGTGACTAGAAGGCAAGGTAAGTGAGAAGTCCTGGAAGCCAAATTTAGGCTGCTAAGTCAAAGGAACTCCATAGTATCATATTTTGAAATGCTGCCCATTCCATGTACAAGACCAGTTAGACGGGCAGAGCTACTAGCTCTCAATGAGACAACAGTGTTTTGAGGAGTAATTTAGGTTTATTTAGGAATTGATGAATGTTTGGGGAAAGGGAGGGGTCTATGCAGGAAGGGATGTTGCACTTAAACCCAAATGGAGCCAGCCTGCTGGTAGGTCAAATTTAAAAGGTTATAAAGGAGTTTTTGAAGTAAAGGTTGGGGCAAAGCCAAGAGGTACAGACGAGCACTCAGTTCAGATGGAGACATCTCCTGAGGTGGATTTATTAGAGGGATTCTCTCTACTATAAAAAAGAAGCAAGGATCAAAGCTGATAAAATACCAGTAGGAACTGAAGAGAAACAGTCAAACAAAAAAGGAGTTCTATTCAATCAGATCACCTGAAGGCTGAAATATTGACATGTTTTGTAGGTGCTAGCATAGAAGTGCTAGAAGTCTGCGTACTAATATAGGTGAACCTGTGTACATAGTATTAAATGAGTATAGAGATAAATTAGGCATCACAGAAACACAGTGGAATGATGATGATCAATGGAAAACAGGAATATTAGGTACAAAAAATATCGGAAAGTCAGAGGAGGTCATGCTTATGGAGGCTGCCCCTCTATTTGAAAGAAAGCATAAAGTGAAATGTAGAAAAATTCTTAAATGAATCCAACCATACCTTAGCATTTCTATGGATAGACATTCCATGATTGAATAATCAGAATACAGCAGAGGGTGGTTATGAAGGGATATCACAAAAAAAGGGTGACTGGGCAACAAAATGGCAGATGAAATTCAGTGTTGATAAATTGAAAGTAATGCACATTGGAAAACATAAAACAAACTAGTGGGATCTAAAGTAGCTGTTCCTATTCAAGGAAGAGAACTTGGCATCATCATGGATAGCTCTGAAAATATCAGCTGGCAAAGGGAAACAAAAATTATTATGGGTACGGAGCAACTTCCAGATGAGGAGAGATTAAAAATTGGAACTGTTTAGCTTAGAAAAGAGACAACTAAGGGGGAATATGAATGAGGTCTCTAAAATCATGAATGATGTACAGAATATGGATAAGGAAGTGTTATTTCTCACATCACATGCTGCATGAAATGGGTCATCCAATGAAATTAATAGGCAGCAGGTGTAAAGCAAACAAAAGGAAGTACATCATACAATGCACAGTCAACCTGTGGAACTTGTTGACTAGGGATGGTGTGAAAGCTAAAAGTATAACTGGGTTAAAAAAAAAAGAATTAGGTAATACCATGGGGGATAGACCCATCAATAGCTGTTAGCCAAGATGGTCAGCAATGCAACTCCATGCTCTGGGTGTCCCTAAATTTCTGCCTGCCAGAAACTGGGACTGGACAGCAGGGGACAGATCACTTGATCAATTGCCCTCTTCTGTTCATTCCCTAGGAAGTATCTGACACCAGCCAGCCACTCTTAGAGACAGGATATTGAGCTAAAGGGACCATTGGTCTGACCAAATATGACCGTTCTTATCTAATGACCAATTCTGGCCTTAAAAGTTATTAATTTAATGAAGAGGATTTAATTATTGGGTGCAGGGAATTGGACCAGATACTCAAATCTGTAGCTGGAACATACGCCAGCCTGTCATGGGTCCCAGCAGGGACTCACTTCATTGGCGGGTAAGTAGTATTTCAATAGCTGTCTCTCAGGATTCCTGCTGGGGTGGGAAGCACCTTCTGTTGGCGAGATGCTGGAGCATCTGCATATTGCCAGAGATTCAGATGAGCAGAAACAGCAGGTGTCGTTTCTGTCAGCTCCCCATTGCAGCATTTCACAATGAGCTGGTGACAAAGGGGGAAATAACTTGCACAGATAGCTGAACCCTAGATCTGGAGCATGATATCACTCTGATTTTAGACCAGTGTAACTCTGTTGCCTTCAGTAGAGTTACTCTGGACAAAGATCAGTGTAGGGTAGAGGATATCGAACCAGACCTCTAGTGGGTGTACCTCCCTGTAGCTTCAGTGTCCCACTGCCCCCAAAGGAGTTGCTCCTAATTTACACTAGCATGAGAGAGAGGAGAATCAGGCTCATTAACTCCACTGGAGTTGCTCCTGATTTATACTGGATAAGGTGACAAGAATATGAGGCACTGACCCCAGCTGCCTTCCATCGAGTTGAACCTTAGAATAGAAAAAGGCCCCTAGAGAAAGAGAAAGAAGGGGTGGAAGGAGGAGAAGTTAACATCCCTGCATCACAGATTCCATCCCCTCATTTCCCTCAGGTATCATAATCATAAACCGTCTCTTAAAAAACTACGACTATTCTGTTCCTTTCTGTCATTCCCCCGCCTCCCCCAGTTTCCTTCTGTCTTAACAAGCAGCTGAAAAAAATAAATATTTAATGACCCACTTCAATATTTTAATGTTGGTTTCTTGGTTAAAATGCCACAGATCTCTCCATGAAAGGGAGACAATAACATTTCTGCAATAATGAGTGTCTTAAGAAGTGGGAAGTTGGAGAGAGGGTAAAGCCAGGAGATGGAGATGTAGGGGAGAGGGACTGTGGAAGAAGAAGAGAGAAGAAGCAAAGACCAGTGAGAAGAGACTAAAAAAATGTAGTGCCAGGTCCTCAGCTGCCATAAATCGCCATTGGTTTATTGACTTTGATGCTTATTTACACCCAGTGGAGAGTCTGGCTCACACACCCACTTTACAAGCATAGGTGAGTACAAAGGCTTGAGTACGTCTCCATTTCCTTGGCCAGGCCTTTAGAGAAACCAAACCAAAGATTTTCTTTCCTCCATTCAGTTATCTGTCCAAGTGTTTACACTGAGCCCAGTTCATGCTGGGCCATGATTTTGGGAGTTAAGTGAGGACTGGGTGGATATTTCTTTAATGAAGACAAAACCAATAAAGCTTGGCAGGCAAGACCAATGTATGGACTTTGGCACCTTGACTTCAGGAATCCCCGCATTGCTGGGGTAACCATATGGGCACATGATAATGTTCCAGTACCAACATGCCATGCCATTAGTATTCAGTTTCTAATGAGTCAAGCCTTTCAGCATTCAATTTCCATCATGCTATGACATGTAATGTTTAGTTTCAAATGCGTCATTCCCAGCATTTCTGTAGCTAGGCCAGGACAATCCATTAAATAATGTTCTTTGTGTGAAGGGCTGCACCCTGGTTCTTCTCACAGGACAGAGAGGTGGATACAGGATGAGGAAATTAGAATAATATAACAAAGACCCCCAATGCAGATAGACAACCAGGGAGTAAATATTACATTGGTATCCAACGTGAATAGCCTCTCTGTCTCTCTCCTCCATCTGATCTCAGTTGGAGTCTCCAGCTGACATAGCTCTTTGTGAGTTATTTCCGTTTGTAAAACCTTTCACCCTATGAAGATGGTCTATTTAATTAGTAAAAGTTCAATTTTTTTTGTCACTGACAGTGCTCGTACATCATCACATCTGGAGAGTCATTTAGCTATAAAATGAATCAAGCTGGATAATGTCTGAATAGAGCCAGAGCCTGCTGTGTTCTTTCCCATGTCTCTGTCTCAGACACAAGCCCCCTTCTCAAGAAGCGAAAAGGGGATTGTGGAGAGTTTGTGAGATGTGGTGCGACTTTGGTTCTACTGCTGCTGAGAAAGAGAGAGTGATTGGGTGGAGAAGGGAATCAGTGAATAGAAGAAAGGAAACCACAGTCTACTCCACTTGGACACTTCAGCTTTCTTTAGAGCAGAGGTTCTCGGACTGAGGAGCTGTGAACAAGTATCAAGGGTTTGTGATCACCAATGTGCCATTCCTATATTGTTTAATTGGAGGAAACCTGACCAGGCAGATGGGAATTAGCAGCAAATCCTAGTGTGGGAAAGGTTGCGAACCCAGTGCTTTGTCTATTCCCAATGAATTTGAGCTCTGCACTAGCATCTCAAGCATAGAGAAGGCTCAGTCTACTCACATTAAGGTTAATAATAATCCACACTAGCTTTCTTCATGTGAAATAAGAATGTGATTCATATCCTGAATTTACTCTGGCCCTTGTTTCACAGGGAGGACAAAAAAATGGATTCTGTTTATTTTCCTCAGGAAAATCTCAATTCAAGTGCGTCTGCTGCAGTTTCACACAAGCTCCCCTCTATTTCTAGATGATGGGTTGACAAACGAAAGCCAAACAACTTCCTCACCTTCACAGAGTGGCTCTTCAAGCTTCAGAAGTCAAGTTCTTCCTGACTGTGCCTTATGCTTATTAGTCATTAGACCACATCCTTGGCATGAAATCTAGGCTTGTCTTTTGGGCAGATGGAGCCCCTCTACAGTTTCCTGAAGATGGATAGTGTTGTATGAAGTGCTAATGAGTTGATTGGTGCTTTACCCAGTTATGTGTCATTCACTAGGAGAAATAAAGTGTCATACTACTCCTTTTTTCCCCAGTATTGGGAGTTTCACAGGTATCAACTTCAACTCACGAGCTCTTCACACACTGGTGCTTCTTAAAATCCTGACTCTTTCTTATTAAAGCTTTGCTTGTGACGGCTAGCTCTGGTGACAGAGCACCGTAAAATAACACAGAGTATTATAAGAGTATTCAGTGGTGGGCAGCCAAAGGACTTGGCTTGCATGGCCAAAGATATGTCTCCCAGTTTCTTATTTTCCCCCAAGTAGCTCTCTTAGACTCAGACTCCCATGGAGTAGCTTGCATAACTTGTAGGATTTTCTCTTTAATTGCACCCTTCTTGTGTGCTCCAGCCAGCGTTCATAACAGTGTAGCATTTTGGAGTCCTCTTTAACTAACCAGCAGCATAAAACCTCTAGCTCTGACCCCATGCTCCTATCTATTCTGGTTAAATAAGTGTATTAACAACCAGAAGATGATTTCTCAGCCTCTTCCCTTCAGGGCATGACTCCAACCCAGCAAAAGTCACAAATGCTGAGATTTTGTCCCTAAAAGGAAGCTTATATTCTAGTAAATATTTCTGTCCTGGTGACCTATGGCTTTTGAGGGATTGTTTTGTGTGTGTTAAGGTAGGTGGATGTAGAAAATGGATCCTTGTTCCTCAAATGTGAATTTGCCCCGTCTCATTAGAACAGCTTCACAGAGCCAGCTAAGTTCCAAAGGGGCAGTCGTGTTAGTCCAGTAAAGCAACAAAAGTAAGGAGTCTTGTGGCACTTAAAGACTAACAGAGACAAACTGGGATTTTCTCTCACAAAAGTTCATGCGATAAATAAATCTGTTAGTCTTTAAGTGCCACAAGACTCTTTACTTTTTTTTTTTTTTTTTTTTTTTTTTTTACAGAGCCAGCTTTATTTGATGCTAGGCAGTATTCCCCAGCAGACCTTTTGTCAGGTGTCGAGAAGGTCTATGCTTCCGCATAATGAGGCCTTTCAGGCACATGGGAGGTATACCTTTATGTACTAGGCTGCTATAAATAAAAAATAGGCACATTACTGGCACAATGTCACTGATCCATGGGCACGTGTACCCTTGGTATTGTGAAAATGGTTTCTGGGTATGCAATAAAGGAACCACGTGTTTTGGTGTTAGGGTCTCCCATTTAAGATAGATAATGGCTAGGTGATAAGCACATTAACAGGGAGAATTACTGGACACTCAGTGCTGACTGAGGCAGAAGAATGACACTATCAGTTCAGGATCATGGTGGGGCAAAAATGGCATCATGCTGTTTGCTTTCTGTTTGCTGTTCAGCAAATGAACTAATTTATAAATGGAATTAATGTGAGCTAGAGAACAGAGGGTCAGGAACGCAAAGCAGCATCCCAGACTGCATAAGCCAGAGACTGGATTAGCGTAAAAAAAAAAAAATCCTGAGGAAAATATAAAACACACACACACACACACACACACACACACACACACACACAATGAAAGAAACTAAGCTCATTCAAATTCCCTCAGACTGAAAATAAAAAAGAGAGTTCTCATCCAAAGACCTGTTTTATCTGCACTTGTATGCCTTTGTGCCTAGTCTCCTGGGTTTAAATACGATGCATCATGTTGCCAATTTGGAATCATGTAAATGGAGGAATGTTTCAGCAACAGAGAAAAAGCTGAGTTGATTTGCACTCTAGTACTTCTTGCATCCTAACTCTCATGTCATGTCAGTCAGGGCTGGAACTTGAGCAGCATGAGTTGCCTCACAGCAGTGTACTGTAGAAGTCTGGAGCTCCTGACAGCGTGAGCTTTCTCACTGCAAATAATCCATAGGCTGAAATTTGACAATCCAGGCCATATTTATGTACAGAGCTGGTCAGAACACCTCCAAGCTGTCAAAATCCAAATGAAAAATGGGTGTTTTTTTTTTTTGCCAGCTCCGCTAATAATAAGAAAAAAAAACACATGTAAAAAACCATGATAGAGTCACAATGAGAAAAGGTTACCTGTTCAGCAACTGCAACTTGTCATGAATAAATCAGTCAGCTCTTGTGGAGATCTTTCTGAAAGATTTGCCCTTTTTCAGAGCAAACCAGGATCCCGTTTCCTAGAACTCCCTTGCTAAAGTGTTTCACACCTCCCAACCATGACACTAATAAAGCAATCAAGGAGTCTACTAGCACTTATGGGGTATGTCTACACTTACAATTTAATTCAAATTAATGTGCATTAATTTAAAATGCATGGCTGAAATGGCTTTCATTAATTCAAGCTAAGGAATTCGTTAGTTCGAATTAATGCAAGCTTACTTTAAAGGTATAAAATCTCACTTAACTTTGAAGTAAAGGTTAATTCAAACTTATTAGTTCAAATTAACCCAGTGTAGCCATGTTAATTCGAACTAAGTATTAGTTTGAATTAACGCTTTTTTGACCTTCCTCCCAGGGTGCCATCCTCTTTCTAGAGACTGAGTGGGGACATGGCCCTTCTTTGGGCCATTTTGCCACACCATCAATGGTGCCCCTCTCCTAATTCAAAGTAGCAAGCCCTGACCATGAACATATTAGTTCGAATTGGTTTTCCTAGTGGGGCCATGCTAGTTCAAATCAATTTAATTCAGACTAATCATTCTTAGTTTGAATTAAGTAGTTCAAATGAAGTTAATTAAGTAGACATAGCCTTAAAGACTAACAAATTTTTTATCACATGAGCTTTCGTGGGAGAAAATCACTGAGGAGGTGATACTAATGCATCTGGGATACTCATGCAATAAATAAATTTGGTAGTCTTTAAAAGTGCTGCTAGACTCCTTGTTTGTTTTCTTGAACTAGACTAACATGACTACCCCCTTTGGACCTTGTCACCCCCAAAAATAAACCTCCTCAGAGCAGGGTCTTACTCATTGCAAAGGGGAAACTGCAGTAGTGTGATTTTCTTTATTAATGGCTTAAGTGTGCCAGCCAAGATTTCCCGAAGGGACTTGAAGGAGAATATATATCCGGAGAGCGGGACTCTAATCCCAGTGCTGACACTAGGTCACCGTGTGGGCAAGCTGCTTTACTTTCTATGCTTTCATTACACATCCTGCCCTTTCTCAATTTGCACTGTAAGATCTTTAGGACAGGGGCTTTCTTTTATTGTATGGTTCTTAGCACTTTGAGGACTTGATCTCAGTTGAGGTCTCTAAACTCCACTGTAATACACACACTGAAAATTACGACTTTTTGTCCCTCTGACTCTTGTTATTTCCAGCAAAGATGAGGCTGTGAATAATTTAGGGTTAAGAAGCTTTGACAAACAAATTGCACTTTACTAAGTGCTCAACTTCACACTAACAGAAGAGGCTGACAAATATGGGAACATGCTGCAAATGAAGACCCGGAAAGCAAAGCAAAATTGGGTGCCAGTGAAATTTTACCTGAAGGGGGAAGAAAATATAAATCTGGAATAACTGAAGAAGTCAGGTAAGATGAAGAAGCTGTGGCAGGGGATGGAGCCAGGGAGACGGTTTTCTCTGCTCTGTGCCAAACATGCATATATGTTTAACTTGCATCATAGAGAACCAACCCCACAAATTTTCCCAGATTCATTCTTTGGCTATTACCCCCTTCCCACAGAAGCTGGAAGTTGGGGAACTCTCCTCTGTTCACTGCATTGTCTGTATGGTGCCACAATCAATACGTCATATGGTACCTGAGTAATTACTGGAGTGTAAATGGCTCTAGGGGCACCAAAGGTCAGCAGAGGAGGCTGAGGAAAATGATTTGGTTTTCCCTTCCAGCCTTAAACTCTGTGGTTTAACCCCTGATAAGTGTGATATCAAGGCACAGATGAATGCAATGATGAAGAGTGGGAAGCCTGAAGGGATCATGGCTGGGGGACCTAATGATTAGAGCCTGGTTGCGTATTGCTATGAAGAAGTTATTTTTAAAAATTTAACCTCTTTTCCAGATTTGGTTTTTACAAATGTTTTCATTTTTCCCAACTATTTGGCAGAGGGTTTACAGAAACGTGATCCAGCCAGTCGGGAATTCACAAACTGCTCACTGTAACCTCTTGGACTATTTGCTCTCCAGGCTATGGGACTGGCCACCCAAATCACATGGCATTGTTTCCAGTTCACTGCGGGGTGACCCCCAAGCCCACTCAAAGCATTCAAGCTGGGAATCCCATACGTCACAGGAATCATTTGTTGTCCTTTTAGGGCTGCTGTCCATCCCATTTAGCCCAACTGAGCAGTGCGAAGCCTTGACCTGCCAATGACTCACAATAAATCCACAAAAATGGGACAAGAGGAAAGCAAAGCAAAGCCTTCTTATCCTCCAGCTCTCTCAGGATGTCTGTCTTTCCCAGGCAAACTTCTCTGCTCACCGTGTCTCCACCGGTATTGCCCTGCTGGGTTTCACCCTTCCCCACTCCAAACATTTTCAGTTATTATTTGTCCCCAGTCCAAACAAACAATTCTTTTTTATTTATTTTCTCTCCCTTTCATAATGCTTTGGAGAGGGGAAAAAAATAAATAAAAAGCCATCTTAATTATACATAAGCAACCAAGCAACGCAAAGGAGCCGTTAACATAATCAACAGAAAGTTCTAATTCTAACAATCTTTCCCAGGGCCCCATGGGGCATGTAATGTGAGCACAGCCATTATCTCACAATATTCAGGAAAAGGGGTTGCCTTTCCGAGCTTCCCACCTCCCAACCCTCTGCCCTGCAGCTATCCTCTCGATTTCCCCCAGCATCCTAAAACTATGGATAACATCTTCCCTCCTTGCACCCTCCCATGGAGCATCTTCTTCTCCCTTGCTCTCCGTCCCTCAGGGAGTTTGCAGGATGACACGATGCTTTCCACTTGAACAGGCATTGCCTGCCAGTTGGCGGGTGGAGACAGTGGACTGGATGGACTGGGGGGTTGAACTGTTGCCATTGGAGATGGCAACAGATGTTTCCTGGTGAAGGCTGAGCTGGCTAATTCTGGGCTTTGTGGTTTGAGACAGAATCCCAATTATTTCCAATTAGGAAACTGTAGCGACAGCTGCTCTGAACAGGGGGCTTCCTTTCACGGCTGTAGAACCTGCTTGCTTTAGCTGAATTCAGCTATCCTCATTGCTGGCTTGAGTCTGTCAAAGTTATCCTTCCCATGCCCCCTCCCAGCGCCTGTCCACCCCTCAGTAAGCAAATCTTGCTCCCTCACATACAGTTCTCCGCACAAGGGACTTGGCAGAAGCAGGCTTGGCTCTCCCCATCCAAACCTTTCATTTCTGCCTTTCTATCTCCAGATTATATATTCCTGTTGCACTGCCCAGATCAACCTCCTCTTCCATCCTCCCCCACAACCTCTCACTGCCATGTGATGTATGGGGCTTTGTCTTTTTGCCTGGAGCTGGCCCAGCCTGCCAAAAACTCAAAGCAGAGGACAATCTGTTTTCCTTTTCTTTGGCAAAACTCACCCCAGAAGGAGTTATTTAGGGAAATTGGAGACAAAGAAGGGGAGCCACCAGAGGGTGAACAAATCCTGATTTACTGTTCTACAAGTTATTGGAGAAGACTCCCCACCTGTCTTTCACTCTCATTCACTCACTCCACATTATTATAAAATCGTAGTGGTTTCTTATCTGGTTCAATACTCCATTTTCAGCTCCCAGCAAAGAGCGTGCACTTTGTCAGTGGAAGATAAGTGTGGTCTGATACTCTGAGAACCAGAGCTTCTGCCCCAAACTAGAATCAAACTCTTTACTGCCTGCTCTAGTTTATTACCAGGGTATTGCTCATTTAATAGATCAGTCTATTAAATAGTATTCATGCATTTGACAAAGTGGGTTGAAGCCCACAAAAGTTTATGACTGAAGAAATCTGTTAGTCTTTAAGGTGGCAAAAGACTCTCGTTGTTGTTGTTGTTCTAGTAGACCACTAACCATTCCATCTCATTTAATTATGATTTCCAAACAGTGGGTCAGTTCCTCTGATTATGTACATTGGCTTACGGCATCATTCCAATTTACATCAGTTGAATGAGAACTGTCCTTAGATCCTAATTTACTGATGCGAAGAAAAGACTGACAGATATAGAAATAATACGGGAATTTCCTGGAAACTACGCATCTGAAATATTGTTGCTAAAACAAATGAAAATTGTTAAGTAACGACAGCGCCCCTCCATGCCAGATAATGTATGGCACCCAAATGCTGAAATGTCAGGATATGTATAAGTAAAGATAACATAAATGTTTTATGGCCTACGTAATAAGCATAAAAGGTGAAGTCCTGCTTCCCCTTCCTCCCTGAAATCAGTCGCCAAGCCCTCAATGATTTCAGGTGAGCCAGAACTTCGCCCAAGTACAAAGAAATGCATACTTCACCATTACTCATATACCTTAATTCTGACTGAGAAACAATTTGGTTCTTTCATCAGTAATCTCAAAACACAAACTCAACACAAACTCCTGAAGAATGCACATTTATACATGCGAATGGAGCATGCTGATCAGTTAATGCAAGTATGCTTAAATAAATACATATTTTACCACAGCAAATTTGGACACTTTTCATATAAATATACAGCACTATTTTAAAGTAACAGCACTTAAAAGTACTTGAACTAACTGATGTTTCTTACATCACAATGCTCCTTAAAAGAAAGTATTTTTGCACCAACACACAATAAAAAATTATACATGGGAGTGGGATCCAAACACGGTAATCCATGGGTCAAACTGAAGGTTGTTTTGCTGAGCTAAAATGTGCATTTCTTTGTACTTGTTTTAAAAATATGTATTTATGACTTGAGCAAAGAACAGTTTCTGAAATCTGTAATCATTCATTTCTTTGCTTTTAAGTGTGAGTCTTTTGCAAATGATGTGATAGGTAAGTATATTGTTGTCACTTAGCAACCTTAACAGGTTTCTGAAGGGAAGTTGTTTGTTTCTGTAATAAATGAGGCTCTCCGATACCATGGTGATGAGTTTAGTAGAGAGTGCATGCCTCGGCAGAGTCTTCTCTTGAAAAATATTCTATTATTCAGACGTAGAGCATCTGCATGACTGTGGGATGACTCTTCTCTCCTGTCTACCACATACAAGCCCGGTCTAAATTGTAGTGAAGTTAATGCAAAGACACTTGCTGACCTCAGTGGGCTTTGAATTGAGCTTGTTAGTAGCCGTCCTCCTGCCATGATGTCTGGCTCCTCTGATGCCAGGTGTCTCCTCTGATTCTGACCCAGCTCCCATCATGATAGTGAATCCTTTGTTCCCCTGTCACTAGCTTTCATGGGTCAGGTTGTATCAACCAGTTTAGCTCATTTGTGCCATCCAGGGGTGTACATTGACATCTGCTAGCTGGTAGCCTGGGGAAAGAGCCCTGTGGTTTAGACTTTAAGTGACACAGGCCTCCTTGCTTGGTTTGCAGAACTAGACTAACATGGCTACCCTCTTGGACCTTAACTTTTCCTGAAACAGTGCTCCCCTTGCCCCCTCATTTTGGATCCCAACATCGGGAGAACATCAGTCATGGTAGGGGCAATCTGAAACCCAGCAATGCATTGCTTCAGGAATTGTTCTGTGGGACCATACGTGATTGGGCGTGTTTTGGAAGAGCCCTCAGGCTGGGGTAATACTCAAGCGGTATGTCTGCACTTACACTTTAAATCAAATGATGATTATTTTGCTTTAAAGTAGTACATGTCTATGCTAGCTTTCATTATTTTAAAACGAGGAGCTCCCTCATTTCGAAAAAAGGAACGGTCATTTTGAAATAATAAAACCTTACTTTATATCGAAATGATGGTTAAATCAAAATAATTATTTCACAATAATGCAGTGTAGCCACATTATTCCAATTTAACTGTTGTTTTGATTTAATACTTTTTGGCCTACTCCAGAGTGCCTTCCTCTTTCTATATAATGGGTGGGCGCATGACCCTTCTTGGGGGCCATCTTGCCACACCTCCCATGGTGCCCCTCTCCTAAATCGAACTAGCAAGTCCTGTCCAGGGACATGATAGTTTGATTTGAGTTTCTAGTGGGGATATGTTAAACTGATTTAACTTAAATCGATTTAATGATTTTCATTTCCATTCAATAAGACTGGTTTTAGTTAAATAGATTTAACCATCTAAGAGTAGACATAACCAAGGAGACCAGAACACTTCAGGATCAGCTATTTTGTAGTCTTAAAACTGTCTCTCTTTCTAACCTCAAAACTTCTGTACTGGGCTGGGCAGCGTTCTAATGCAGCTCATGGCACAGGTTAATGGTTGCAACTTTTGCTTGATCTCACCCAGTTTTTCTTGCATATTTCTCCTTGACACACACCTGACATTCCTGATCTCTCTGCTCTCCTCCTCCATCCTGCTTTCTCTATTCCAGTGACTCCTGACTTTACACTTCAGCTTTAGCAGCTGCTGCTGATTATTCTTGGGATTAAATTATTTTTTTAAGTAATAGTGAGCCAGGTAAACTTCCTTTTGTTTTCAGAAATCACATCCATATTCATAACCTATGAATCATGGCTGATAAAATAGAATTCCTTGTGAAACAGAGGAATTTATTAGTTCAAATTAACCCCTTGTGTTGTTACACTTTTTAATCTCAAAAGAAAAGCAATGCACTTAAAGGGGCTGAACTCCGCTGTCTCATGATGGCTGATTGAGTCAGTACTTTTGTTTGCAGGATGTTGCCTGTGCTTTGGAGTCTAAACTCAAATTTTAAAGTTTAATTAAGTCTCTATCACTTACAGATGCTCAGCTAACTTTCAGAATGTCAACTGAGTGCAAGTGATGCAGTGACGTTTGCAGGAGCCTGCAGACACTCTGCAATGCTAAGTCTGGGTGGTGTGAATGGATCGTGCACAGCTCAGTTTTGAAACCTTAAGATGATCTTTTATACAGCAGCATTGTTAACTCTTTCACTGTTAGTTGAAGCAGGTGAGAAAAAAAAGAGGAATGACTGTGGCTAATAGTTATTGAACCTCTTTTACAGAGGGGTGAAAGGAGGAATAGTTTGATTACCCAAAAGCAGGGACAGGAATGAAACCCAGAAGCATGTATTGCAGATCCACCTGTTTGTCTAATCCATATACACTTCACTGGCCATTGAAATGCAGCCACCTCTGGTGTGCTGACAGTCAAAATAAAAGAGAGGAGAGAAGACACATGAGAGAAAGGGTAAAGATTCCTCAGTCTCCACAATGGGCCAGATCCCTTGATTGATGTAAATTGGCATGGTGCCATTTAACTCCATGTGGCTACTCTGATTTGTGCCTGCTAAGAATTTGGATGCATGTGTTCATCAAAAGAAATACAGCTCCTGTGCCCTGCAACAGCTTCTTAGCTTCCTGCACTTAATCATTCGGTGATCAACTCAGAGCTGAGCCTGTGTGTTGAGAAATAACTTGCTGACTTGGTAAGCATAAAAATCTCGATTTCTGGTGTCTTCTCCCACCCACCCCCTTGCAAACTGAACATTCACTGGAGCGAAGCAGAGGGGAGAAAAAGAAGTAATTTCCTTTCCTTGGGATGCTTATTGGGTTTTTTTTTTTTTTAAGATTATTTATTTATTTATTAGTTTTTCTTTTCTCAAGGTCTGAGGTCTCTGTCATTTTGCATGATATTTCATAATAGGAACTGTTCTTCCAGGCATGAGTGAGTTCATCTGCAGAGAGGTGTGGAGCCTGAAGATTTAAATTTACACCTCCTGGGTGCAGCTGTAATTGGGACTCTTGGGAGAGGAAAGCCCTGACAAGTGACAAAAATAAACTGTGTCAGGCCCACTCTGAGACCTGCTGTATCAGAACCACTGGAGAAACCCCGTGACCAAATTACGCTTAAACAAATGCTTTTGCCATAACTAAGGGTATAGCTGCTGACGGTCAATAGAGCATTTATCAAGTTTCCTTCCAACCATTCTCTCGGAGAAATGGAGCTGGGAGAAGGTGTTTGTTTTGGTTCGTTTTGTTTGAGTGTAGCACATACAAGCCCCAATCAAGGACCAGGAATCCACCGTACTAAGTGCAGTACAACTACACAATAGAAAAACAGTCTGTGATCCAAAGAGCTTGCAATAGCTGTGCTGATGCCCATATAAATGATATTAATCAGGAATAACCTCCATTGCTATAAGGCACTTCTGTGCTGTACACCTGAGTCCAAATTAGGAGTTGTTCTGGTACAGTGATTGTTAAAGTCACATTCACAACCGACAAAGCAGTGCAGCAGCTGTGCATGGTCCATGCCTTACGAACAGTGAATGTTTCTTTTCAGTTGAGCTGCTTTTACTCTGCCGTAAATTCCTGAACTCCAGGAGAACATCACTGGATAAAATTGTTGGGCTTGGATTTTGTAGGAGGGCTGACTGAAAATCCACCAAGACAATGGTTTTCAACCTTTTGAAGGTTGTGATGCGCGTGGTGGCATGAACGACTCTACAGGATACACCAGCTCACTCCCCACCAGGCCAAATGCAGCCCCTCCACCCAACTCAATGTGACACACTTACTCCTGTGTGGTGACACAATAAAGTGTCCCAACAGAATGGTTGAGAACCACTGCACTAGAACGGTGCTGTTTTAGATAGCATCGTTACATAGCCATGAACAGAGCTAGTAGACCTGATTCAGCTCTGGTGTAAGCCCTGTAGTAGTCTTCTCCTTAAGGCATCCTTCTCTATCCTGATAGTTTGGCTGTATCCCAATATATTAAAGAAGGTTCTTAAAGAAAACTGGCCATAGGGTATGTCTACACTTACAATTTAGTTTGAATTAAGAAGGCTTAATTCGAACTACATTAGTGCATGTCCACACTAGCTTTCATTAGTTCGAACTAAGGAGTTCCCTTAGTTCAAACTAAGGAAAGCCTAGTTCAAAGTTATAAAACCTCCTTTAAGTTCGAAGTGATGGTTAATTCAAACTCATTAGTTCCAATTAACCCAATGTAGCTGTGTTAATTCAACCTGTTAATTCAAGTTAACCACAGCTCGATTTTTCCCTGTGCAGTAGCGTCCCCTACCTTATTTGAACTACCAAGTCCTGTGCATGGACATGCTAGTTCGAATTAGAGCAGGGGTCTCAAACTCAAATCACCACGAAGGTCGCATGAAGACCAGTAGAGGGATGCCTGAGGATTAATATGGTAGCCCAAGGGCTGCACCACTGAAACCCTTCCATACAATGATATTGCAAATATTGGTAATGATTGTGTCATTGAGGGTTGGAGTAGATAGCTTTAGCAGCCGCATGCGGCCCACGGGCTGCATGTTTCAGACCCCTGAATTAGAGTTTCTAGTGTGGCCATGTTAATTCTAATTCACTTAATTACAACTAATCATTATTAATTCAAATTAATTAGTTCAAATTCAGCTAATTCAAATTAACCTTCTAAGTGTAGATATAGCTATAGGGTTGATAGCCTAGAATTGATGGTCATAGGATTAATGGCCAGAGCTGATGGCCACAGAGTTGAGCTCTGAGTTGGATCAGTTTCAAGCCTTTGTGGTCCATCCATTAGCTATAGTGATAGAGGTCTGTACTTTCCTAGGTCTAGTATCTAGTGACTATCACTTCATTATGCTAATTTGCTGTACTTCCAGCTGAGTTCCCAACATGTAGGATGATTCCTCTGAGCACCAGCAGATCCTAGTGAAGTGCAGTTACTCAGGACTGTTAGTCACCTCTGTGCAGGAGGCAAGAACTCCAGGATCAAAACCAGACTTGATATGTGTCCCCTTGCTCACGAAAAGAAGACATTGATTTGATTGTGTGAGAAAATGTTCTTTCTAATCTCAGTGAATTAGTCATCTTTCCCTCCCTCTTCTCTCTCTATATTTTTGGTTAGAGAGACTGAAAATCTTAATATATCAGTGACATTTATAACACATGTTAATATTCTAAAACGTCAGCGCTCTATTTGCAAAAATGAATACTGATGTGATGGGAACATTTTATTATGTCAATGACTTTTATTATAAATATGATCTTACTGTCATCTTTTTTCCCCCTAAATAAAAAAAATAAAGCCACCCAACCATTTATCTCAAGGTTACTGTGCTGCTACCTGTTTAATTTATTCCACAGGGCTATCTTTTAAAATGGTTTGTGATGGATTTTCATGCCTCTGTGATAAATATCTGGAGTTTCACTTACTTGTTGTTATTTTTATTTACTTGCTTGTTTATGTAGGGCTAGATTCAGGCTCCTTTCTATGCAGTACATGGGGCAGTAAAGATGCACTATGTCCCCTGGTGTGGTTTTACGTTGAAACCATATAGCGTTCAATCTTCTCATTCCAAACAAGTTTAAATAACGCTAAAGGGTCTGATTTTTGGTTTATGTCCTTAATGGAGAGGAATCATAGAGCTTATTGCTGTCTGCACCAAAACTCTACACCCTCATAGTTTTGCAGGATTCATCTGGACCTAGAGCCTGGATGAAGGGCAGAAGGAAAACTGTGCACAGACTCTTCTCTTCTCTCTTGCAAATAGGCAAAGAATATTGTGGCTGTGGCTCTGGTCCAGTTTTTGTCACATCTATCCTTCTGTACTTCCTACAATATGTAAATTTTACTGCTGTGAGTAAACAGGACTGCTCCTGATAGTAAGTGGTACTGTCAACTCCAAAATCATAAGGCAGGTCCCCCCAAATCATCAGATTAGCTTGAAGATCATTTATGAAAAAAAATACATTTGGGGTGATTTTTTCTGTTCTGGTTTTTGAATGTTTAGGGTATACAGGGCTCAGAGTTTCTAACCCTCCTGACTGCAGATAAAAACTTGAAAAAGAGTTAAAAAAAAAAAAAAGAGAGAGAGAGAGAGACAAAAAGACAAGAATCTCATGAAATAACAAGACCCCTGTAGCTGCAGATTAAAAACTACAAATATTGTGAGAGGATCTCAATAAAATCATAAGCGTTACCAATACTGAATAATTCCTGTGCATGATAGTGTCTGCATGATCGGGTCTTTAGCTAACACAAAACACATTGAGGGATATATGCCACTCAGAAGTATTTAGAAAGGGGGACAACAGTTACAGCCCTAAGATTATGCAGTTTTTATTGTTTGTAATATGCACATCTAGAAGTTTTCTTGTTTTTTCATCTGTTGTATGATACTCTTCTGGTGAAGGGACTCCATAAGAAGAGATCTGTTACAGCAAGAGGGCCAGAGGAGGAGAAGGATGGGTCATAGCAAATGCCTGTCATGAATCATTGTGTTCCAGGCAATAAATATAGGACAAAGTCTAAAAAGTAGGAAATGAAAGATGAACACCTAAAATCCATGCTGTCACAACTTGGGCCATATTCTCAAAGGAGTTAGGTGCCTCTCTCTCATTGACTGCAATAGGTAGGTGGTGCCTAAATGCCTTTTCATGATCTAGACCCTATTCTGAGTCTCAGAGATGCTGAGCACTCCCAGATGTTGAGATACACAACACCTTCAAAAATCAGATCATGCTGATGGGGAGGGATGACTGTATGGAGCCACAGAGACTGAGATGGAGGGTTGTATGCATCCATTCACACAAGGGTTGATTGTAGGGCTGGAAGGAGTCACAGAAAGGATGGCTCAAGGGGCTGTGTGATGACACAAAGAGAGATTTGGGGCCTGTGCAAAGTCAAGGAGGGAGAATCAGGAGGCTGTTTGATCTAGCAAAGAAAATTGGAGGCCTGGGAAGTCAGATGCCAGAGAACTGAAGTGCAGCACGGTGAGACTTTCTTCCTGTTACTTCATACCTGGCCTGCCCATCTCTCTTTTCCCTTTTAAGGAAGATCTGATTTTGAAAACAGCAGCAGCATATTTTGTCCTAAAATACGGGGCAACCTGCATTCCCTCTTTGGTTCAGAAGACCCCCCCCCCCAAAGCTCAACTCACTTTTAGAGGATTCATTCTTTCACTGGAATATTTCTCCCTCCCTTTCTCTGTCCCTTATTCCCAGTCTCCTCTAAGAGGAATGCAAAGCCAATAATGGCTGAGTATGAGTGAAGTTTCAGCCCTATGGTTTTGGAGTGATTTCAGGATGCAGCCAAAGGAGTTTGTTCAGCCCTGGCTTAGAAAGTGGCTGGAGGCAGGTGGACATTCAGTTGAACTAACCAGCTGTGAGAAGAACAAGAACACATGTATTTTTGGGGCACAAATGAAGGCATATTTCTGGCACACGCAAGGAGGTTGCACCAGGAGAAATGAATCAGAGTTAAGGCTATTCTGGAAGTGGGCCAAACCCCCAAATGAAAATCACATCCCTCTTCCCTGAAGCGTGACCCCGAAACTCTGGTGGCTCTGGGTGGGATTAATGGTGACAGCTTTATGAGCAGATCAGTGTGCAGTGATGATGAGAGAGAGAGCTCCTGAGAAGCTCCAAATGGATCTTTTAAAGGCCATTAAACCAGCAGTGCAATATTTTATATTTCATGCAAACAGCGGAAGGTTGGGCTGTGTCAGTTCCTCGAGGGAAGTCTGCGAGTGAAACTTAGATTGGAAAGAGTGGAGGTGATGGGAGAAGTTACTTTTTTTTTTTTTAAGTTCATTTTGATGTGCATGTGTTGGTGTGAGGGGGAAGCAGGAGGGATGGGTTCTGTGACTTTTAATACCAACGCTTGACAGTGCTAGTCCATCCTGGGTGGCTCACCATTATCTAGAAAGGACAATAAATACCACTAGCATTTTATAGGTGGGGGAAGCTGAAGCAGAGAACAGCCACCTTAATGAACTCTCCTGATTCTGTATCCCAGCACCTTACCCATTATACCACACTGCCTAACTGGGGACTCTTCCAGGAAAGGCAAAGCAATGAGAAACCACCATTGGGCAGAAAAGGTCCATTGCTCTTTTCCGTTCTTCCTGTCCTTTGACCTTCCTGGGTCTTTTTCCATCCATGAAACTGTCCAAGAGGTTTCAACTCCTTTCCTCTGAATCCCTGATCCTCACTAAGTTTCCCACGCCCAAGCTGATCCTTGCTGCTGAATTCCAACTTTCACAGTCATTGGATTTCCTGCTCACTGTGGTGAGACCCAAACAAGAAGCCAGCTAATCCACTGTGCTTTATAATATGGTCTTAAAGACAGGGAATACAGGGTTAGCTGGAGAGTTATGGGAAAGAGTCTGCCTGGGAATATCGGCACAGAAAGCCAAGTGCTATTATTGGAGGGTTATGGGGTAGGAAGCTGAGGAACTGTTGGAGGATAGCAAACACAGAGTCAGATTCATCTGTGTGACAGGGTGCTAGGTGAAAGCAGACTGAACCACCCTTTTGCCACGGGACCCCTAACTGCGGGAGAATTGGAGCTGGCTGAGGACGGGTCAACCGGGAGAATCTAGCAAGGCACTATAAAAGCTCATGAAAAGGGAGCGGGAGCAAACAGCCTGACAGGGAGAAGCCACAGAAGAAGAACAAGCTCCCTTTCAGTGGCTGAGACTGTCAGCCACAACCAGTAAATAAAGCACACGGGTGGGACCATGAAACTGAGGTGTAGGGTGGTTTGTGGGAGCAGAGGACCTGAACAGCAGGTAGGCCCAGTGTGAACACGTTACAGATTCTTACTCTGGATTAATCCGTGTTGCTCCTGTTTTACAATGTGAGGAATGAGACCCTGCATAGTTCATGGGGAAGACAGAAACAGAGTCATTGCCAGGGTCTTGGAAAATGATGGACACGTTGGGAGTTCCTTATCCTATTCTGAAAGGAAATCGGGAGCCATTTGAGGGGTGATGAGAAAGTCTGGACTGCTGCTCCCGACTTCTGAAGAGTCTTTCATATCCCTGGCAGCTGAAAGGCCGATGATTTTCACACTGCCAGTATGCTGTCTGGAGCAATTCCCACACCACCTGTCAGCATTCACCCCTGACACACTGACTCTGAAATAATGTCCTGGCTGCTCTCCTTATTAATTCTTTGACCAATTTCTTTAGCAAAGATGTGAGTGTATCTATAGGTCCTAAGGCTGAACAGCTGATGGCTCTGTCCAGGGCCTAGCATAGTGTGGGGACATGGTACTGAACATCTCCTCCACCTCTTACTCCCTGCTTTGCAAATAAACTCACCCATGACAACCATGCCCTGTTATTCCAATCCTAGGACTTCCCCACTCAGCTCAGCCTCTGCAGACCCTGCTCAGCCTTCTCCAGCTGCTGCAACACCTCCTTGGACCTCTTGCAGTTCTACCCTCATGCCTTGAAGTTGTTCTCCAACTCATATTCTACTCCAGGTCTGGTGTGTTTCACCGCTGTTCTGCAACATCTCCGCCATCCCAGCCTGCTCCTCACCCAGCACACGCAGAGCTCTGCCATTGCCTCTCAGTCCTGCCACCATGCTGCCACTCAGCTATTCCAGTCTATGACCCACACAGAGCCACATCTGCCCAGCACACAACTTTTTTCAACCCCAATTTTCATTACTCCAAGTCAGTGGTTTTCAACCTTTTACAAGTTGTGACAACAGCATGTTGCAACCCTACAGGATACACCAATCCACCCTCCTCGGGCCAAATCCAACCACCTCCCTGGCTCTCTGTGACACACTACTGTGTGGTCACACAGTAATGGGTCCAAAGACATCAAATATATTTTTGGTTGTGACCCCATCTCAGGATTTAGATCAGTACAGGCAAAGGTGCAGCTACCCAACAGCTTCTAGCTCATCAGCGTTCATCCTTATAGACACCCAATCTCTAAAATGCCTTTACAGGAGATGAGAAGGAAGCCCAAAGAGTGAGATGGGATCTTTAATGAGTAATAGAGATTGTGGCCTTTGCTGAAACTCCCATCCAAAAGATGGCTTCTTCCAAAGCACATTTGCAGCTAGGCTCAAGAATGCTTCAGTTCTTGCTGAAGGGAAAAGTGACATCTGCTCAGTAGGGTGGTATTGGACAAGTCATTTTGCCTATCTTTGGTTCAATTTTCACATCATAAAAATGGGGATCATGACCCTGATCTTGTAAAATGCTTTGAGATCAATGGATTGAAACTGCTATTTGAAAGCTTGGCGTTTTATGATGGTTATAATTATTTATTATTAAATTAAAAATGCCATTTCCTCCAGCACCTGGAAGTCTTAACTCTAAGCAGAAGCTCCCCAAATAGTATGTTATAGAAACATATACAGTTGTAAAACAAATAAGGAGTTCTGTTGCCTTTTAAAGACTAACACATTTATTTACCACACAAGTGGTTTTTTTTTTGTTGGGGGGGTAGAATCCCACTTTGTCAGATGCTTGAAATGGAAAATTTAATGGTGGGGAATGGTATAAATAAATGCAGTGAAGTCACAAGATGAGTTCAGATAATTTGAGTAAATAAAACAAGTTGTTTTGATTAAAACAGTGTGAAACAAGAAACAAGAAGGTGGGGAGGTTGAAAGAGGAGAAAATCACCATTTGCAATGAGAAAACCAGCCAATATTTCTATTCAAACCCAAGGTAAAGGTGTCAAATTTGCATATGAATTCTAACTTTGCTATTTCCTTTTGAAGCTTTGGTTCAAAGTTTTTCTACTGGAGTACTATAACACAGTGTTTCAAACTTAGGGGTGGGACCCAGTACTGGTTCACTGACCCTCAGGTACTGGGTCATGGCATCCCCTGCTGGTCCCACCAAAAGACCGGAACGCATTGCTCAAAGATGTAATTATTGGGTTGTGAGCATAAATGATTATTTTTTTCAACTAGATCCCAGGAAATAGAGTTTGAAAATCACTACCATAACTGACATATCTTTCACAGAGTCTGTAGGAGGCTGAACAGTTCCCTTATTGACTTAGAGTCACAAAATTCCTTGTATTTCGTGGGCATCTGTGACACAATAGAAGCACAGTAAGTCATGCTGTGGCCCCATTGGCTACGTCTACACTGGCAAATTAGTCTGGACTAAAGAGACTTAGTTTAGTTAGAACTAGGCATGATGTAGCCATGGACTAATGCTTAGTTTGGACTTAAGTCTGAACTAAGCTGGTTGTTTCAAACTGACCTTGCTTTCCAGTTTACATTAAGCATTAGTTCGACCGAGAAAGCACAGCTAGTTTGAACTGAAAAGCACAAGGTTAGTTCAAACTAACCTCAGGTTAGTTCAAACTCAGCTCGAACTTCTTTGTTCAGACTAAGAAGTCCAAACTAAGTTTGACAGATATAGCCATAGCCATTGATGTCATCAGGAACAGTAAAGCTACTTATTTTCCCCTGCAGTCAGGTACTTAGCTTCCAAACTTTCAGATGTAGTCTCCAGTGAAGAATATGAGGCTCAGTGTATATGTTCACATACAGGTGTAAAGTTTAGAGACAAGTATGCTATAATACACCTTGGGAGGGTGAACGGAGAAGATGGGCACAAAGCTGAGAGAAGAGATGGCCGTGAGGGGTGAGGACAGAATGACATAGAAACGGAAAGAGAAAAGGATATAAGGAGTTTGAATGGGCAAATACAGGTTGCTAGTATCCAGCCTACCCCGGCTGACTTTTCTGAATTTCCAAAGGAATAGCCGTGTTAGTCTAGTCCAGTAAAAAAAAACACAACTTTTCTGAGGCACTATTTGTGAATTATCTAAGCCGCTGCAGATCTCTCAATTCAGAATAAATCTTCCATTGCAAAATTCAGAGGGTGCAGCAGGAGCCTCTGTTCAGTATTGCCCTTCTCTTTTCTCCACTTTCTTCCTTGAGCAGTCAGGAAGCTGGTATCTTTTTCACTATGGGTCTGCTCTGCCTTTTTTGTGGGATCCAGGGGACTTATTTGCATGAAAATAATTGGCAGCCCATTGTTCAAATATTAGCTGTGGCACCGGCATCATTGTGTGGGAGTATTCAGGGCAAGCAGCTCCTTCACTTGCAACAGTTAACACCCGAAAGCTGCTGCCAGGCCTCTTAGCTGCTGAATGCGATCCAGAAACACCAGCCAGCTCTGGAGCAGGCTGAGCAGGTCCTTTATTAATCAACATGATTATTATTGGGGAGAGTGCTAGAGACTCCATTTCTGGGACAGGAGCAAATGTCTGCTTTACTCTATATTAGAAGGGCAGGGTCTGATCTCAGGTGGTCCAGGAAGGGAAAAAAAGCCCTGCAGCCCCCTAAAAGGTGTGGAGGGGGGCACTGCTGGGGGAAAGAAGTACAAAACGAAACACCGTAAGGACAACAAGCCAGATCCTTAACAGGTTTAATTGGCATAGTCCCACTGAAGACAAAGGATGGAGCTACGCTGATATGCATGTTCCGAGTCTCTGGCCCCAAACGTTTTGCTCCCGAAAAGTATGTTTCCAAGCCAGATGTGGTTCAGCAGCATTCGGACAAGCAGCTAGAGTCAGGGGAATTCTCCTTTCTGATTTCTTCAGTTCAAGCATTGTGCAGGGAAGGCCAGTGGAGATCTTCCAGGCTCTTTGTAGAATTAACAGAGAAAAGTTTACATCAATGGGTCAAATTCTCAGCTGCATTGAAATCAGTGGAGTTTTATGTGAGGGATGAATTTGGCTCAATATTTTTATGAGGATTCTTTCATTGATAGACTGCTTTTGCTTTACAAAATAATAAAAAAAAATCATAAAACATGTTTTATGTTTGGACGCAGACACATCTGAATAATGCAGTTTATTTCTAGAACAATAAAAGGGAGGGGTGGCTATTCTTTTTACTTTCTTATTGGCAAATTTAGTGTTGCTGAACAGTGCTCGCTTGACGGTCTGCCTCAAGTCCATATAACAGGTTCTATACAGGCCAGAGCAAGAAAGCGGAGAAATCTCCCTGTGCCCTTTGGTCATTTACCTATTGCTTTGAAATTTGCTTACCTATTTGCCGTGAAGATTGAACGAGTGGACTACTGTGCCACTAGGAAGAGAACTGCTACCCCGCAAATCTTTTTAATTCACCTAATTTCTGAATACTAAAAATAGCAACCATCATAGCAGCAGTAATAGGAAGTTAGAAAAAAAATTCTGTGGTATTCTCTCATCTATAGGCAAAATCACAAGCACATCCACTTTGCACTGTTGACAGCATAATCTAATCTTTCTTTTTTCTAAAAGTCTGAGTGCCCAGATTTGTGATTAAATGAGATGTTCAGTGTTTATTTAAAAGCATAAGAAACACAATTCTAGCCCCCATGATTGCAAAGAAAACATTGGAAACACAACTTCAGTGTATCCTAAAGGTTCAAAAGCCCTGAGGCCAATAAAAAATGTCAAATTATTATTTAAAAAACTAGGATCCTAAGACCATCCCATGATCTTTGAAGAGACAGACTCGTGATATTGAACACTTGGGATTGGCCATACTCGGCGTAGTATCAAATCTTCTGCTGGTGGAATTGCTGGAGTCAGGTGTTATGTAGGCTGAGCATCTGGCCCATGGTTTCCATGCACTCTCAGGCATTTCAAATATAATCTTTGAAAGGCGTAGGAGCCTGATTTGGCAATCTCTGCTCTAACGAGTGCTTTCTGCCATTGCTCCTGCCCAAAACACAGTGTTTGATTGAAATCTCAGCAACAGCCCAACTTGAGGAAAGAGCTATCTTTCAACTCATAGAAATAGCCTTGTCCAAATTACCACTCCACCCATCTATGACTAGATTAACACTCCCCCTTCATACACAAAGAGTTGGCTGTGCTGTACTGAGAGCAAATCCAGCCGTAGCTGCTGTTATTGCTGAGGCTTCAAACCTCAATTGGTTTGATTATTATCTATACCAAAGTAGAGCCTAAACCCTAAAGGTCCTAATCAAGATCAGGCATGCAACATTTCCACTCTAGGTGCTGTCTGGAGAGTTTCCGGTCTGAATAAACAATTCAAATGGAGGGCAGAAAAACAAAAGGACTATTATTAGGTTTATATTTCAAGGGGGACAGAAGCCAAGGGAGTTTAAGAAATTTGCCCAAAGTCAGACTTTGAGTCTGTAGCTGAACTTAGCACTGGACCCATGTCTCCTGAATCTATCTATTTATAGTCCTCCTAGGTGCACGCCCTAACCTTCGGATAACATGTCCTTTCAGTCCCAGTCTCATGCTTCAGCCAAATGGTACATTTCCTCTTAAATTACTGGACTTCAAATTCCAAAGGGGATAGCCATGCTGGTCTAGTTCAGCAAACAAATAAGGAGTCCTGTGGCACTTTTAAAAACTAATGCATTTATTTATGGCATGAGTTTTCATAGGTGCCTCTGACAAAGTGGGATTTTTCTCCCACGAAAGCTCGTGCCATAAATAAATATGTTAGTCTTTAAAAGCGCCACAGGACTCCATGCTTCTTTTGACTGGGAATGAAGCTGAAATTGTGGTTACAGAAGGCTGGATCCTGTAGCTCCAGTCGCTTATTTGTGTTCATTCAACATTTATTAAAATGAATGGAAAAACCCAAACAACCAACCCAAAATCATTTAAATGAACCCGTTCTTCTAAGCTACATAAATTCCAGAAAATTGTTGGGCTCCTATTTCTTTTTCTAGCCAAACAACTCATTGGTTACTTGTTTATTTTGTTATTTGTTATTTGCTACCTTAAAAATTCAGATTCATGGCAAGTATTGTATTACTCTCCTGGAATAAGGGAGTCTGTGTTTTCAGAAACATGCTTTCATTTGCCAATTATGACAGTTGGATGGATAGAGTTGATAGAAAATAGATTCACATGTCCAGTGGGAAATTCCAATATGCCAATGTTTGTTTTCATCCTCATTCCCAACGAAAAGTCAAAATACTGAAACTTTTGGAGGAATGGTACATTCTGGACCTTTTCCATTCAGAAGCGTGAGAATGTTTTATGGTGGGTTGATATTAATACATGTCCTCCTGGAATCCTTCCTCATGGGAGTTGTACCTTGGGTGCCAGAGGGTTACATTTTCTCACACGGGTTGAACTTCTGAACAGGCTACGCCTTACATCAGTGGTTTGGAGTTTCCTCAAATGACCCTAGGGCTAGATCATGAAATTCTCAGTCCAGATAATGAGCCTGGCTAGGTTGCAGCAGAACATCTGATTGCCTGGCCTGCCTGATTGACTGCAAGGAGCCAGCAGGTTTCCATTTGAGCTTGGCCGTAGTGCCCGGTTGCTGGCTGCTCAATGTTTATACTTGCTGCAGCAATCTCTCTTGAGCCTGCCTTGTTCATCGCCTGCTTGTTCCTTGTTCACAGCCTTGCTTCAGGCCAGCGCTTGCTTTGTTCCTGTCTTGCTCCTGTGTGCTGCACCTCTGCCTGCTTCCTGGCCCTGATTCGGACCCTTAGCTCCAACTCCCAGTTCCTAGTTCTGGCTCTGCCTACTAGGTCAGACTGCCCATGTCCCAACATCTATGGGTGGGAATGTTTTCCTCCCAATATTGACATTTTTTCTGTTTGTAAAAACCACGTTTTCTCTCAAAAACATTTTGATGGAAAATTCCCAGTGAGTTCTATTAATGGATGAAACCAGATTCAGACTGTGAACTTCTGTCTTTCTCTCCCTCTACCCCAATGCCTATTGGATTCCAGGAAAGTCCCCAAGATGGTACTTTTCCATCCAGTCTTTGCCACTTTCTCTGAGAATCAGGGCCCACAGCACCAGAAAGTCGGCAGGTGGGGTGGTGCTGGTGGTGCAAGGCAGCACAACGTTTGCCAGTGGATTGGCAGGCAAACCACAGTGTGTGAAAACTGGGTGGGCTACACATTGGAAGGGGCATGGAGAAGAGGGTGAGTCAGGCATAGGCTGATTCAGCACATCTGCTTCTCCAAGATCTGGGGAACCTCAAGTGAAAATCATATTTGTCCTCTGCTTCTTATTTACATATGGTGGTGTCTGGCATCAGGTGAACCTCCATTACAGAAAGGATGTGGGCAAATTGGAAAGAGTTCAGCAGAAGACAACCAAAATGACTGGGGGCTGGAGCACATGACTGATGAGTGAACTCGGCTTGTTTATTCTGCAGAAGAAAATAGTGAGGGTTATTTGGATGGCAGCCTTCAACTACATGAAGGGTTCCAGGAAGGATGTAGCTAGGCTGTTCTCAGTGGTACTATAGGACAGATCTAGGAGTAGTGGTCTCACGTTGCAATGAGGGAGGTCTCGTTTGGATAGAATGAAAAACTTTTTCACAAGGAGGATGAAGCACTGGAATGGGTCAGGTAGGGAGGTGGTGGAATCTCCACCCTTAGAGGTTTTTAAGGCACAGCTTGAAAAAAGCCTGGCTAGGATAATTTATTGGGGCTGGTTCTGTGTTGAGCAGGGGGTTGGACTAGACAACCTCCTGAGGTCCCCTCCAACCCTAAGCTTCTAAGACTCTGTGTCCCTGGCCTGGTTCAGCTCCCCTGCTGGACAGTCACCAGGCTGTCTTGTTTGGATTTACACAATGGGCCCATGTGCTTTTAGCTTCCCTCTGGTTCTGGCCTCTCTGTTATGTTTCCTGACTGATTCCCCTCTTTCGGAAAGGGACTCTGCAGCCCAACTGTCCTAATTCCCCAGGACTCATACACAAACAGTGATGCAAATACACCCTTTCCCAGAGCTCTGTGCTTGTCAGCATTCAGGATTTACAGTTCACCTCCTTGGGAATACATGACATTTCCTAAATAGAGACTGTGTGAAACCTCATTCTTCACTTTCGAAAGCAGAAGGGATGTGCATATCTAAGCAAAATAATAAACAATTATACAACATTCCCTGCCTCAGTTTCCCCACCACTACGGTTCAGGCTTTGAGATTTGGTCAGTGTCCTTCCAGGGTTCCAGGTCCCCTCTCCAGGACTTCTTTTCTGCTGGTCAGGCTTCTTTTCCAAGTCATGATGTCTCCTTTCTGACCCCTACAACCAAAGTCCTTCACCTGGACTGTTCAGGCACTCTAAAATGTTCCCTCTCCCTCAAAAAACCTGCCCTTTTGTTCCTGCCCCCCAAACTTTTTGGCTTCTGTGGTTTTGAAGTATTGTGCCAACACCTCAGTCTCTATATTCTTCTATTAGGGTTTTCCTTCTCCTTCCTTAGCTCCCTGCAGACAAGCTGGAGAAAACTAGATTCATTCTGGCTGCAGCATCTCCATTGTTCAGCCAAGGCCTATGAGATTCACTGGCTAGACTTTAGCAACTGTCTTATTCAAATATAGGCATGCAGGCACCATTTCGTGTCATGAGGAGAGTCTCTGGAAATAACTTAATTCTGTGAGACCAAGTCAGGAGCAATGTAACAGGATGGGGTAGGCTGAGTCACACATAACTGTCATAGAGAGAAAATGGAAAATTCCCATGTTCGCCACCCACCCCATTCCCAGCATTCTCACCGATTGGTCGGAAGTATTATTTAACATTGATATTGTGGGAGCACCTACAGGCCTCAGCCGGGAGAGGGCCCCGCTGTGCTAAGTGCTTTACAAACACCTCCTAAATAAGTGCACCTACCTGGGATGTGCTCATGAAATACTTACAAGAGCCACTGGCAATCACTTGTATCTGAATCCAGGGGAAATATATTTGCCTTTCCACATGCTGCCTAATTGTATTTTGATCTGCTGCTGCTTTGTTCCTCTGTTCCCTCTGTGCTATGATTCATGCAGATGATGCTCTCAGTGAGCAGATCTATAATTTTGGCTGCTTCCAACTGTGTGTCTTCATTGCTTAGCTGGTCACTGTAGAAAGAGTCTGGGAAGCTTTCTGTGACCACTAATTTCTGTGAGTGTCAGCTGAGCTCTGTGCCGGCCTTAGTGTCCATCTAGCCGTACCATCATGTGTTCCTTACCCACCTCATACATGAGGGACAGTAATATATAAATCTCTTGGGACAGTGGCATTCACTCTTGTGCAGCTTTCCAGTGTCTATCTCCTTGTCTCCATATAAATGCTGATCCTAGGGATCAGTCCATAGGCACAGAGATTGCAGGACTCTAGGTGAAGTCATGGATCCTGGACCATTTGCAATACTTCCTTCATACTCCTCTATCTTCTCTGAAATGCTGTTCTCTTTATTGTCCCTCCTTTGGAAATAGCAGAGGAGCATGACTAGGGTATATTGGTCAGTCACAGGATGACTATGAGTCACCAGTGCAAAGTGGCTGTAAAAAATATAAATGCTATTGCAGGACAGACCAGGCAAGGTTTCTGTAGTAGAGATAAGGAATATTAAAACAAACAAGGAGTTGTGTGGCACTTTAAGACTAACAAATTTATTTATTGCATGTGCTTTTGTGGGAGAAAATACCACTTCATCAGACATTTTTCTTCCATTCTGTAAGTTCCTCCATCTTCAAAGTCCAATGAAGTTGGATTTTCTCCCACAAAAGCTCATGCAGTAAATAAATTTGTTAATCTTTAGGCGCCACAGGACTCCTTGTTTGTTTTACTGAACTAGACTAACACGGCCGCTCCTTTGGAACAGGGAAATATTAATGTCATTGTACAAAACACTGCAACAGTGTGCAGTTCTGGTCACACAATTTGAACAGGTTCAGAGAAGGACTACCTAGATTATCTAGGGAATAGAGAATCTGTCTTCCATGAGATGATCGAAAGGGCTTGCCTTGTTTATCCTGACAAACAGCATGACTGAGGGAGGGTCAAATTGCTGTCTATAATTACAATGAGGAGAGAAGAGCTATGTAAGCTGGAGGACAAAGCTAGCCCAAGAACAAATGGAGATAAATTGGTCATGAATAAATTGAGGCTGGCGAGTAGAAGATGTCTAACTATCAGAGCAGGGAGGGTCTGGAACTGCCTCCTAATAGGAGTAGGGAGGGAAAAATAACCTAGATAACTTGAAGATGGAGCCTGATCAGTTTATGAATGGGATGATATGATGGGGTTACTTGCAACAGAAGGGGACAGGACTTAGTAATCAAGGCCCAGTTCTGTCTTGTCAATGAATGGCCATTTATCAGCACTATCTCATGCACATTGTACTCGTATTTCTCTGCACTATTTTCTTTATTTGTTTGTGTCTTGAAGTGTTTTAGGCGTATCTTTCACTGTAAGATCTACAGTCTTACACCAAGGTATAAAAAGATTGGTTTGGTCTATATGTGGGGTAAAGAAGAGAAGAGAGCAAATGTCCAGACAGGGAAAGGAAAGAAGGATGGAAAGAGATGAAGGAAGAAAGAGGAAAAGGAGAGAAAAAAGAGAGATGGGAGTAGATACATGAAGAAACGGATAAAAGAAACAAAAAGGGGGTGGGCATAGACAAGGAGAAAAGTGATGAAAGAAAACAGGGGTGGACGGAGACAAGGAGTGTGAAAAACTGAGCAAAGAAGTGATACAGAGGTCTCCTGAGTGCCCAATTTTGCAGGTGCATCGCAGCAGGTTGTCTGTGAGCAGCTCTCTCAGGGACACAGCATGTTACCTGGACTAATTTATAAAGGAAATGAAAAGGAAATGGACTTGTTATAATGAACACCATTAATTCACCACTTCAGACTTCACTGTTTGAATTGAGCATCAAACGACTCAATTGTCATTTGTCTATTCCATCTTCTATTTTGCCTGTTGAAAATGACCAGCAAGCAGATATTCACCCGAATGGTTGCACAGGCACTAATTAGCATATATATTGTTTGTCCTGGTATAAATTTATAGCAAACAGCAATATTTTACACTCCAGTAAAGTTAATAAATGAAGCTTTGGGCTATAAAAATTTCATGTTCTTTTGTGCAAAGGTCAATTATAAATAGTTAAGCACATATTCATCCAAAAGCATTGGGATCCGACACTGGGAGAATGAAATATATTCTGGTCAATTTACACTCCAGTTGGACAGCCTCCTATTTCATGGCCTGCAAGAAGACAACTCGCTTCACACAGCCACTATGGGCTGCAAAGCAAATCTGAACTTCAGACAGTTGAGGGCAGTGGAGACTTTGTTTTACCGTGGGAAGGGGACAGCATCATCCCAGGAGGGACAGAGGAATTTTGAATGATCTGAAATAGAGAGATTGCCCATTCAGTGTTTGCAGGGGTGTTGCAGCTGGAGAAAGACAGAGACACACTTACCACTGACCCAATGGTACGAAAGGGCACTAAAGATTAACGGTAGAGAGACTCCTCTTCCAGTGCAGGACAGAAAGACTTGGGAGGTTAGAGATTTATTCATTATATGTAATTGCAGTAACACCCAGGAGAATCATTGGTGGACCAGGATTTCCTTGTGCTAGGTGCTATACAGACACACATGAAAAAGATGGCCTTGCCCCCCGAAAATTTACAGCCTAAGTATGAGTTATAGGCGGGAGATAGATCCTTGGGACTAATGGCTCCTTGCCAGTAAGTGTGGGACACATGTATTACTATAAAGCTTGGCAGAATTTGATTTTCATTTTTTTAAAATAATTTCTGTGTATTATATTGAAGTTAATTTTTTTTAGCATTCTCTTCATGGTTTATTGATTTACATTTTCACAGTTGCAAGACTTTGGAGGAGTTGGATAATAGTATAACCATCGATGTTGAGATTCAAAGAGATAAAACTTTCTAACCATTAAAACACAAATTGTCAACATCCAGTGTTGAAATTTAAAAAGCATAGACCCTTAAATCAAACTCCAGGAAGTTCTCAAGCAGCATTCTTCTTAACTTGCCTATCTGCAAATTGATTATTGTCTCTGGAAACATTTTTTTCATCAGTTTAGATGTGTACAGTGAAATCAATGTTTACTGACATTTACTGATAAATTAAAGATTTCCAAGTTTAATTATTATGGTCAGCATTGATTTCATAGAATCATAGAATATTAGGGCTGGAAGGGACCTCATGAGGTCATCTAGTCCAACCCCCTGCTAAAAGCAGGACCACTCCCACCAAATCATCCCAGCTGGGGATTTGTCCAAATGGGCCTTAGATGTTTCCAAAGATGGAGATTGCACCACCTCCTTAGGTAACCCATTCCAATACTTCACCACTGTCCTAGTGAGAAAGTTTTTCCTAATGTCTAACCTAGACGTCCCTGCTGTAATTTGAGATTATATTATCATATTAAAATGATTATATTACAATGGTGACAAAGAACCTGATGATCCACCCCGTGCTGGGGCCTGGACAAACGCCGCTGAAAGACAGGCCTCGCTCATCACTGGGAGCTTATCGTATTGAACATCAGAGGTGTTGTGAGACAGAAGCAGGGAAGAAAAAGTACTCTAGTGGTTGAGCAAACCTTCCCACCCTGAGACAATCAGGCCCGGGGACAATGTCAGAACAAGGTATTTTGGCACCTGGGGCGCGTCCGGAGCAGACCGTGCCCTTAGAATGAGCGGCGCCCAGAGCAAGCAGTGTTGTACGTGTCCTTTGATCAACCAGCGAAATGCAGCTGCTCCGGGGTGCCCGGGACAAAGCCCCTGTTGCCTTGCCTTAGTTACAGCCCTGGAAGTGATTTTGTCTGTGGTACTGTGATCAAAAATTCAAGCAAAGGAAGATGGGGATCAGAGAAACAAATGGACTCAATACATGAAGGAAGAGGCCAGACACTGAGAACAGGCAAGATACTGGTAATGGAGAGCCTAAAGACTTGTTATTTTGGTGGCTAGAGACAAGATAGCAGCAATGAGGAAAGCTAGAGACTGAATATTGGACAAACCAGTTTTCAGAATCACTGTCATCCAGCACTTGTCATCAATATTAACCTGGTAACCAGGCAACTGAAAGATTTGTAAAGAGCTCACTGCATCATCCAGAGTGAAGGGGATGAGAAAGGGTTTAAGAGCTCACTGATTTACAGGATCAGCCACTCGTCATTGGGCGCCGGCAGACTCATGTTTCTAGCGAGAGACAGACGTTGTAGGCTAGATCAGGGGGCCAAGTGGGAACGTATGGAAATGAAGGAGCAATCAGCACAGATAGAAGCTGTGGCAAGGAGTCTAAGCTTTAATTATTACTATCCCTGGATACCTCTGAGAAATCCCTTGAGTTATTGCCAAAGCTGTATCTCGCAGCAGCTTAATCCTCTCTCTTTGGGAGCCGGGTGTCCTGTGTACCTACTGGAGACACATGCTCAGACACAAGGTCAGACATACCTTCCCTTGGCTGTCTGGCAACCATGTCAGAGTGTGCCAGCGGCAAAGAAGAGTCGTCTAACTCCATCTAACTTCCCAGACAGACATTGGGAAGTGAGTTATACTAGGGGGTACAGGAGCCTTGAACTACCCCTCTTGGGAACCAACAGTTGTGCTGCTCTATAGCAATCACGAGGATGAAGACCCATGTCTGTTTGTCTGTTTCATCTCTATTCTGGACCTACTCCCGGTTTTGCGATATTTTGCACTGTTCTTGAAACACAACCTACTGTGAATTCCTTGGTCAGGTAAATGACAGTGTTTACCTAATCTTCCACCTGACTCCTGTTATCCCATGTAGATAGGGGAGGAGATTTTCCCCACATAAACCAGCCAGAAAACCTGCTGGCATGGGAGAGAGGCATGTTTCATGGAGGGGAGACTTTGCTCCTGTCCTAGTTGGAGTGTGTCTGAGGGTGGGAGGCAGTAGGAGCTGCAAGTTAGGAGATCAGGATAAAAGTTAGTCCTCCATGGATGTGCAGAAGGGCTTCGGCAATAAAGAGGAGGATGATAGGAAAAGATTAACATGATCTCAAGTGGCCTATTCCATAATGGGCCCAGTCTTATATGAAACCTGACATGGAATTTTTGTGGTCTGTAAAAATGAAGGTCCTGTTTCACCTTAAAGGCTAACAATTTTCTTCATGCATAAGCTTTCATAGGCTCCGATGCATGAAATGGAAACTGGTTTGGGGCCCATGTTTCCTCTGGTTGTTCCAAAGACTCACAAGGTTCTTTTCAGGACATTATACTGCTGTCTTGTCTCACTGGGCACTGTCTCTGTTTCAGTCTTCTCTTTACCAATATCTCTGACTCCTTAACATGGAAAGCTTAAAGGAACTGCCTCCTGTGGAAAGGTTCATTTCAAAAGACTGCTCCATACAGCCATGGAGAACCAGTGAGATGGCTGGATTCAGCCTGGAGAGAGTGGACTGGTGTGTCCTTTAGGGTCACGCCATACCATAAAGTGAGTCATGACCTGCAAAAGGTTGAAAACCTCTGATATAGAGCATAAGCTGTTAGGGTACTTTCTTTCTCCATGCAGGATAAAATGAGAAAGGAGGGGAACATGCTCTCAACAAAGAGTTAATAATATTCTGCAGTAATCCAGTCCTGGAGAGTGGTGAGAAGCAGCAACTGCCTCCAATATGCACACGGACACAGACGCGCATGTGCATGTGCACACACAGACGCACACACACTCATACCCACACTGTGAAGAGTTAATTACATGCAGTGCTCCAGAAGAGAAATGGTGAGGAGGCATCCTATATACTGCAGCCTCCTATTAAGGATTTAATGCTAAAGTTGACTGAAGTTAAACTATTTCCATTATAATAGCCTCTGAATTCATTTCCCTGCATTTCAGTGCTATCCATTTTTCCTCCTTGACATTAAGGGGGTTTTGCTGGAGCAGGCAATCCAGCAGAGTGCGATAACGGGATTGGAAAGGAGAAGGAGTCGGCCAAGGTCAGCAGAGGCCTTTGGTTGCCAGTGCCGGGGCGGTTGTGCAAAAGTCACTGTAAAGCACGCACAGACGTTTGCTCTGACAAAGGCCAGTTAGCATAAAAACCAGGCTCGGCCTGCCTTATTTAGAGCTGGATTATTGCGGGGGGGGGGTATGTCAGGGAGCAGTCTGGCATCCAGAGAGGCAGGAGATGCTTGTGTCAGCACTCCACAAAGAGGAAAGAAAGCTCAGCGAGGAAGACAATCCAGCTGTGACTGTCATGTTGGGTTTGTATCATTCACGGCTCCCGTCAGCTCCTTCTCATTGATGTTGGGAATTGGTCCAAGCTCCAGTTGGAAAAGTTCCTCCCTCTGTCCTTTTTTTTGCATATGTTGATCCTTGTGTATGACCGAATATCATGTCTCCACTGTATTCAGTTCCCCCATGGATCTAGCAGAGCTGCATAAAGGCACTTATTAACTGATTATTTCCTTACATCTTCTAATTATGGGGAGGGGGGTGTGTGCGCACATGCCAGAAGTGGTTCTGCTGTACAAAGAAGAACCAATATAGAATCATGAGGTCTGGAGAGGCTGAGGGATTTGCTTGCGCTTTCCTTACCACATTTTTGTGTATGCCGGCACCATTCTGGTTTTGACTGTGTAATCTAACAAGTTCAGTTAACGAAATGATTTCATCTCCCTTGCCATTAGGCATGTATACCACATGCCAGAGTGTTCAGAGATCATTTCTGAGCCCAGACATTGGCAGGCCTGGGAGTCCCAGAGACCAGGAAATTTCTAAGTTCAGATAGTTTTAGATTCAGCTGCAGATGAGCTAGGATGCTGTGGGGTTTGAATGAAGGGGCTTTTAGGGTTTGGGTGTGAAGTCAGAAGTTTCAGATGCAGAAGGTTTTAGATCTAGACCTTTGTGCTCTTTTGACACATTTTTCCTCTAATTCTTCAGAGGGTAAGTTTGCAGAGCCAGAACCTGATTGGTATAATGCCACTGACTTCCATCGGGCTATACTAATCTACAGGCAACTGAGGATTTGGCCCATAGGTGGCTCATTTAGAGAATGAGACAAACCAGTCCAAATGATTTTGAAAGGCAGCTAGTTCATCAGAAGAACAGGTGCTGGACTGGCTGACTGACAAACAACTCTCAGGAACTGTATACATTATGTCCACCTCTCCCATTAATATATTTAACCGTAGGAGTCTGAAAACTCAAAGTGATTCAGAAATAAGAAGCTCAACACTAGCATGATCAAGGCTCTCATCCTGTGTCTGAACTATAAAGCAAAATCCACAACACTGATTCTTAGCACCTGGATCGATTTCTTGGGCTCATGGGGCTTGGGCTGCAGCCTAAAAATAGCACCATAGATGTTCAGGGTTGGGCTAGATCCCAAGCTCTGAAAGTCAGGTAAAGCTTGCCTATGTGGGAGACAGAATGACCTGTGGGGATGGTCCCAGGCTATGGAGTGAAATCCCCCAGGAACTCAGGACCATCTCAGCAAGTCCTCACCACTTCCCCCCTCAAGTGTGAGTCCCATTGCTTTGACTTCTTTAATACAAATTTATAGCAACACATATGTTTAATGACATCCCTCCCAAACCCTAACCCAACCTGCACAAACAAACAAAACCACAAACCACATCCCTGCTGAAATGGGCCACCCCTCTGCACACATGTCGCCTGGTGGGGTGAAGCTGTGGGAACAACCAACACTAGACAGACGTGTCAGTGCTTTGCTTAATTTGCTACCAGAAGGTATTTAAATGCCATCATGGCGAGCGCCATAAAAACCCTATATAACATGGGATAGGACTCTGCTGCAGCTTAAATCAAGGGCAAATCTCCCTTCGAGTCAGTGGTGTAAGATCCAAGCAAGAACAAAACTGTTGCAGAATCACAGGCTTAAGTAAGTGCACTCAGGCCTCCTACCAAAGCAGTAGGAAGCCGGAAACAGTTCTCATACCTACAGTAAGTAGGAGTCTTTTCTTGCCAAGGAGCACTTGCACAATATGGGAGTAATTTGGCATAACATGGATCTGACCCCAGCCCCAGTAAGGTCAACTGAGGGACACCCATTAACTCCAAAGGACTTTGGGCAGGTCCGAAATAGCTACATGTTTGTTTTTCCCATTTGCTATTCATAACTCAAAGTAACTAACACCACCTATTGTGAGTCATTTAAATGAACTGTTGTTGGTATTTTTTTTTAAATAACTTAATAATAACACTTTGTGCCTCTTCAACACATTCCTGATGGGAATCCTGAAGTGCTTGGTAGATGTTAATGGATCCAACCTCACCCATGTAATGCAAAAGAGTGGTGCAGAAAGAGTGCACAAGTTGGCTGAGGTTACAGAGCAAACTAAGGGCAGAGTCAGAGCTCTGGTTCAATGCTCTTATATCCAAGAGTTGTGCCCCAGATTCCTACAGGGTAAAGAATAAACACTGTGTAAAGGGATCTGTTCTTTTCTTCAGTTTGATTCTCAAGCTCTTGTGTTTGCAAACTCCTTTTGTTTGAAAGAAGACTATACTTTTCCAGCCTCCTCTCCCCAACTCCAAAATTCTTGCACAGGAGACAATCAAGTATTGCTATATTATGGCCCCTTTTTCTATTTTAATGATGAATATACTGAGCAAGATTTAAACATGGGGTAAGCAGTTTCGCTGAATTCATGGGTTCACCCCAGCTCTGACCCTGGTTGGCCGTCCTTTCCATGAGCTGTGGCAGCTATTCACTGTAAAGTGCCTGGGTGCATAAATGCCCTGAGACACCTGGTGCAGGCTAGAGGCTGGTGCCTGGTCGTGTGATGTTATTTATTGCCGTCTATATAGAGGGAGCGTCTCTCTGACCTCAATTTCATTGCCTGTTTTTATTGACCTATTTCACGCTGCTGAAGTCAATTTTCAAGGCCTAGTAAGGGCAGGTGCAATCCCTTGTTCTTGTTAAATAGCCACACTCAGGAAACCTCTGAAGAGCACAATAGTTGGTCAGAGCCTACTGGTCAATAGTCACTTTCAGCACATTGGCTGCTTCTCACAGAGCAACTCCAGCCCTTTAAGAGGGAGCAGAGCCAATGTCTCGTCAGCTCGCTCCAACTTTGGCTTAAAAGAGCGGTGCCTAGCCCTTACAGAGAGATCCTGTGCAAAGAGATCTAGTGAGCCAGGGCAGCCTGAAAGCACAGACTGTAGGAGCAAGGGGCAGATGCAAGCCGCCTTGGCGAGACAGAGCCATAGAAAGCTCTGCTGGCCCTGACTTCACAGAAGAAAAAATTGGCTTAGAGGCCCACAGAGAGACTAGCTGGCTGAATGTCATGAGCTAGTGCTGAGCAGCTCTCATACACTGAAAAGAATGACAGATAGGGTTCAGCCTGTGGACCTTTGTGAGCTAAAGAGTCCATGCCAAGAAGTGGAAAAGGACTGAGTTGATGGACTGTGTTTTAGGAAGAGCTCTGGGACTGGTCTCCCTCAGGGGACTGACCTGGAGGGTGAAGCCCCAGAGCCAGGGCAGAAAGAAATGGGATTGAGAGCTGATGGACACACAGGTGGGGGGCATGGAAAATCACTGGACATTTCTGTTTTCCATTGGGAACAGTTGTTACTAGATGGATTTATGGATTATTGTGGGTGTACCCAAATAAATTATGGCAACAGCTGGGGTTTTCAGTCAATGGGCAAAGACATTCAGAAGAAGGAGCAAAGGAAAGATGAGAGAATACTTCAAAACGTTTTCCAGAAATACTGGCACATTTCATTGTGAACCTCCCCATATTCCCATGTTCCTTTTATGTCCCCTTTCTACTAATATTTCTATGACTTAGTTTGCTGGCAGTAACAATGACTGAAACAGCAAAGTGTTGCTAACTATTAGAAAATATCCAAAGGGGCAGCCATGTTAGTCTAGTTCAATAAAACAAACAAACAAGGACTTCTATGGCACTTAAAGACTAACAAAAATATTTATTGCATAAGCTTTTGCGGGAGAAAATCCCACTTCGTCAGTTCCCCGAACTTCAAAGCATCTGACGAAGTGGGATTTTCTCCCACAAAAGCTTATGCAATAAATGAAGCAAGGAGTCCTGTGGCACTTAAAGACTAATAAATTTCTTTTGCTGGATTAGACTAACATGGCTGCCTCTTTGGAACCATGCAATAAATATTTTTGTTAGTCTTTAAGTGCCACAGAATTTCTTGTTTTTTGCTTTACTAGAAAATATTGGCCAAAAATGAATTGTGTTCATAAACACACATGCTTGCACTGAAAACCTGCTTCAGAAGACTAAGACTCAGTCAATCAGGGAAAAAGGCACATGCCCCATGATCTATCCCCCCCCCCCCCCCCCCGGGGCACTAACTGATGTAACTTGAATTTAGGATACTGAATATCCACAGCAAGCTAACTAAAAACTGTAGAACCTAGGAGCCTCAGTTATAGCTCAGGACCCCAATGGAGATAGTTGCTCTCCCAACACAGATAAAAGATGGGTCCAGCTCCAGAGAGCTCACAATCCAAGTAAGCTATAGATCAAAAACTGTTCCTGGAAAATAGCTGGCAAACAATTTAAAAGAACAAATATTTTCTGCTGTTGCTGGACAATTTGCAAAGAGAAAGAAGCAGAATTAGTCCAATAAACCATTTGCTCAGCCATGGTAATTCAGTTTCAGCCAGAGGTACAAGGGATGAGCTCAAACTTGGATATTGGTTCCATGTGGAAGTTTTCAACTGAACAGATAGGTTTTTTATTCTCAAAGGAAACTACTGTAACCCTCAGGTCTGGTCCGCCTGAGTTACACATCCCCCTTGTGCCTAGTCCAATAAGATTATGAATCCATTACAGCCTGGTTCCTTAAGTCAAGATTTTGAGACTCCTATAGTGCTGGAAATCACTGGTTCAGTCCATGGGATCAACCAAGATGGCAGATACCATGCTAACATTTCTCTAGTCCTCCTTGGAGACCTGCAGTCCCCCAACAGTGTGAGCACATGGTAATATCATGGAACAGACATGCTCAAAGGAAATATCCCATGTGCTACAGAGGACATCAAATGAAGGACCTCATGTTAGTATCCCATGAAGCTAAATTTGTCCTTCTAGCAGCACAGAAACCCTGAAACAGATTGGGGTGCTGGTACATGGAGAAAGTCAAGGTTACCAAAGGCAAAACTTTCAGTAGCACAGTTCCATCTGCTGTTGTGACGAGGAGTGAGCAAATAGAAATGTCAAGCTCAGGACCTGGGCTTTGAAGCTGTGACCTACCGCCTCTGTGGGAAGAACAACATCCTCAGACATGTGCCCGGGTCTCATTAGATCTCACGAGACGTGTTCTGTGTATCCTTACAGCCAGCTTGCAAAGACTGAAGGGCTGTCAAATTCTGAGTTGCCTAACCCTCAAGCTGCCCAAGGACACTAGTTTGCTTAATTGCTGTTTCAATACATTCAAACATGCTCTCTATCTCACAACTGGCCCTAGCAAAACATGTATTATCCATCTGCCCTTGAAGCCAGTGATCCCCCTGCAAACTGATTAAAGGAGTCTCGTGCTAGATGAACTACATGCAGCCTTCTCCCAGAAGCCATCACCGCCCCCCCCACTCCTGTCCTTACCACTTGCGACAGAGCATCTTCCTTGCAATTTATTATGTTTGCACTCATTTGTTTTCCTTCACACAATCTTTGAGACACTGTATCCAGTGACCTCTGGCAAAGGAATGGGAACAGCACACACTTTTATCCTGGCATTATGCACAGGCAGTGACAAATTGGTTTACTTTTTATGCCAGACAGTGGGGGTGGAGGTGGGAAAGGGGGGGGCGTTATTAGCCCAGAGTGGCTCCTGCCATTGCATCCTGTAGTCTAGGATTTTTTTTTTTTAATGTGATCTCTGATGCTATTTGAAAACATATTTCTGCCTCTGTAAGACAGAGAGGGAGCAAGGAAAGTTTCCCCACTGGCATAGCAAATAGAAAATTCTCTTCATTTGTAAAATTCTCTTGTCTAGACCTAACTAACCCCATCCATGTAAAGCCACCCATCTGACAGTGGAAACACACATCCAACATGAAGAAAACATATGCAGTCACATGAGAAACATGCTGAGCGACCACATTCACAGCCATCCTCACACATACAAAAATATACAGCCATGAGTAGGTGGAAAGACATTGCCAAACAAATAGACATGCACAGCCACTAATGTTTACTAAAAGTATTTTATAGCCAAAGATCTAAATGTACCATAGAGAGGCTCAAACCCGCCCCCATTAAAGCAAATGGAAAGAGTCCTATAGACTTTAAAAGGGTGTTAGATTGATATATGTAAATGCATACTAACAGTAATGAGTGCTGTTTGATTATTACATGCCATCCTACGCCTCCCAGCACTTTACATACGTACGCACATTCTTTATGGAAGAGAATCACAGAATTTAACAGGACTTCAACCAATACAGGTAATTAATATTCTATTGAATTGAATAGAGAATTATATCTCTGATTGATATAAGGATTCTAAGGAAAGGTTGTAATTCTCAAAGACTTTTCCACAAGGGTGAGCCTCGCTATTTTTATAGGAGCATTTTTCCACCTTCCCTTCTCATCGTCTGTTCTTGCTGTACTAGTTGTAGTTCTTCTGAGCACGATTAGAGCCGCACATTGTTCATCTCATTTTATAGCATTATCAGCATAACATTTTCACTGTTCCCATGACGCTGCCATGTCCTGACCTCAAAGGGTCAGTCTCAATGTGGCTTACTCAGAAAACTGCAGTTGCATTATTTTCTTTTCTTTCTTTCTTTTTTTTTTTGACTGATGTTATCTCATGTTATCTTAATTACACGCTTTAAGGATGCCTGCTGAACAAATCATTGATGGATTCTGATGTTTGTTAATATCACGCTGAGTTATGGAAATCTGGTACTTTAAGACCTTGGTGTATTTTCATAGCCTTTTGTAACGGTACAAATACCAGATAACAACTTACTTTTTAAAAAAAATTGAATTATAAGAACGAGTGGTTCTTCCCCACACCAGGACTCTCCGCACCCCTGATTTTTTAACTAGTAAAATCTGATTTTGTTGAAATAAATCCTTCACGCTAGCAGTGGGCGTTAAGGGTTAGAGTTAATGTTAATGATTATGTAAAACCATCTTTTTATGGGTCCTACTTAACAAACCTCTCTGCTTATTTAATTTTTCCCAACCCAGTGATTTGTTCTGAAGTCCTAACACCTAGCTACAGTAGGTGCAGATGGCTGTTTTTATCAAACGGGTGCTGTTTATCATTCTAAAAGCTTTTGTTTTTAGTCAAGTGAAGGAAGTGGGCAGCCCTCCTTTTAGTTGAGAGACAAAAAGCATATGGTTTTTAATTTGAAATCTATGACTAATAGTATTATGCACAGGGGAATAGGCTGTGCTATTGTCGATTATACATTTATGATCTAATCTCCCTTATTCTCTCCTGAGTGAAAAAGTTTAGCAGCATATTGCATTACCTTAGCAGGGAGAATCTAGTTTATCCTGAGTGTATTTTCTGACAGTTTCAACTATCTCTTTTATTTGTTTTATTAATTCTAGGGGATACACATCTGATGAATTTGCAATGTTTATATGCCAGTAAGTGAAAAGCTGACAGTCCTGACGTGGGACTCAGACAGGAGCTGTGTAAATTTCCACACACTAACCTTGACAACTCCAGCCTGACCTCCGTGTATCTCCCAATCTCTGCCCACTTCTGATCATGCTGCATCATGCCAAACTGGTTATTTTGTGAGGCAGTTGCTCACTTGAGACCACCCAACTTAGTTCACTTTTGGTTACATCCAGGTTAGAACCTCCTTCCATCCAGGAGCAGAAGACAGTTTAAAGCTCACTGTGCCATTCACTTTGCTCTAAGGAAGTTGAAATGCCTAATTCAGCCTTTCTTACAGGTACATCCGATGACCTTGTGGAAAAACTGCAAACAAACAAATCCCAAGGCCCCTGGGGATGCATTGCATTGTTTGGCTTTTATTATAAGGCTTATCTTGCCATGTCATATGCTTAAAAGCTGGCATCCTGGCTCCAAGGTATGAAGGTGAAGTCAAGAAAAGCTTGTGTGCATTTGTCTTCAGGTCAGTTTTGTAAATGCGTGTTCTAGTGCAGTCCTCAAAAAAAGAAAGAGAAAGGTCCATCATCTTCTCTGCATGTGGCATTCTGGAAATAAAATGCCTGGAAGCAGCAACAGACTTCAGTTACCAGGCCATCGATTTAATCCCCATGGCCTTGCTAAGCAGAGCTGGATGCTCCCATCTGCACACCCTGATGCATCAAACATCTGCAAAGTGACTCAACCTGGCAGCACCTAGGAGACTGGGGCAGTCTACACAGCCAGCAAACTTTGGTGGCAGTTCTGTGTAATTTGTGTAACTCCCATCGACTTCATAACTCCCCTTCAGAATGCCATCTTCACGCACCACGCCAATAGAAAACGTGTTCCTATCAGGACAGCACTATGTCGCTTGAAGGGGTGGTTTTATTAAATCAATTTCCAGATCAACTGAGCATGTCTTTAATGACTGCTCAATCAATCTGGAAAACTCAATCTGATGAAGACAACTTTGCCACCATCAATGTAGACATACCCCAGTCATGGCCCAGCTCCTTATAGTGCTGGGCTCAATATAGACACAGAACAGGCAGCTCTTACCCCAAACAGCTTACAGTCTAAGGGTAAGATAGGAGACAATGGATGGATACTGACAGGCGAGTACAAGGAACCAAAGAGAGGGTATTGCTCAGAAGGATAGGCAGTTGGCTCAGCACACCAAGAACCTAGTTGTTGCCTAGTTTTTTTATAGGCCTCTAGGCAAAGAAAGTTTCAAAAGAAGATAGTCGGTTAGTCTTGCAAGTGTGAGGTTTTCTTCCAGGCAGAAGGGGCAGCATAGGAAAAAAACACAAAGAACCAAGTCTCTTGCTTGTTTCCTGGCTGTGTGTGCTTGTGGGTATGAGGAGATTCTCAGTTATTGCAAGGCAAAGCTTTAGGAAACAGGAGCATTGCGAGATGGGAACAGGCTATTGCTGCTCAGTGGGAAGGAAGCAGTGTAGGGTTGGTTTTTCAGCAAACAGGGAGACAAAGATTCCCCCTGAGGTGAAAGAAGAAAGGACTCTGAGGAGCACCTGGTAGCACATGTTGTATCTGACCACCACGATTTGGTAATGGAGGGGAATGGGAATTGTCTTTTGCCCCTTCTTGTAAGGAACTAGAAGAACTACTGGTGTCATAGCCTGTTCTGTGAGGCCTACATGCCTCAGTGCTCAACTGGCTTTTCACCTGGAGGAGGGACAGTGTCTCAGATCCTGCCCTAGACCAGTGGTTCTCAACTAGTGGGTTGGGACACATTAGTGTGTCACCACACAGTGATAAGTGTGTGGCGGAGAGCTGAAGAGATGACTGGATTTGGCCTAGAGGGAGTGAACTGGTGTGTCCCATAGGGTCATGACATGCCACCCAGTGTGTCATGACGTGCAAAAGGTTGAGAACCACTGCCCTGGAGTGTAAATTAGGGCAATGTGTCAATTCAAGCACAGAAAGCAACAGAGGGCAGTTGGAGCCAGCTCTGACCCCCATCCAAATTGTCATCTCCTGGACCGACTTCTCTCCTCCCAACCTGATGGAGCTCAGTTCCTCTGGATCCTGAGATCTCAGTCAGCCAGAACTCAGACCTGAAGATCATGGGATGAATACTTAACTTGACACTGTCTCTCAGGAAAGTCCCTGCAGCCTGGAAGGTCACTCCGAGCTTCGGGTTGCCAATTCCTTCTCCTTCTCCTCCTCATTGATTTATATGCCTGTGGTTAGAAGATGGTGGGATCACCCTAGCACAGAGTACGGCAGTGTCAGAGGGCAGTGGGGAGAAGTGACGCTTGGCAGTGATTCGCTGCTGTCCTTAAATGCATCAGGCCATTGGTACAACTGGTGACATTTTCCAGGCATGTTCTTTAGCCGGTGAACTTTGCTGACCATGACACTAGCTCTAATTTGACTGTAACAAGAGTCCTGTCTTGAACCATCTTATATTAGTCTCAATGCTAAGTCTGGACTCGTCCCTTCTCCTTTAGCCAGTCAACTCCTTAGTGTCCAGTAGGTTCCCTGAGGCCCATAATGGAGTTCCTCAGTGCACGGGAGAGTTGCTTCCTTATCCAAAAGCTGACCTTCCAGTAGTCTCAATGCTCTCTCCCTCCCTACTGAGTTAGAGGGACCAATTGGTGAAGAGTCCTTCTGCAGCCTCCACAAAAAGATTGCTGAGACTGGTTCTGGAGACGCAGGATGGACAAAGTGTGCAAGAGAAAAAGGCTACATTTGTCACATGCTGTAAGGCATTTGCTACCAACGGTTGGCCAACTTCTGCTCCTGAAAGAGCCATGGTGTGAGAAGAAGGGGCCAGGAGAATAGTGTAGAAGGATAAACCTATCTACAGATGCCCCAGGATTCATGGGATCATCCTGCACATTTCAGTCCATGCACATGGTTACATGGTCACCTCCTGCCTCCTTCTAGGGTCAAGGGTGTGACGCTCTTTGAAGAGATGGTGAAGAGAAATTTTCAAGGTTTCAAAGTCATGTGGTTTCTTATTTATTGATTTATGCCCTGGGAGAAGGCCTGCTCTAGGCCATGGGACAGATCCCATTAAATCAACAGGAAGATTCTCGTTATCTTCAGTGAGTTTTGGGTAAGGCTCAAAGAGAGCGACATAAAGGAAATCGAGATCCAGAGAGAAATCAGCAAGTGAAAGCTAGTGACACAGAGAACAATGGAGGAGTGGCTGAGACAGGACAAGAGAGGGAAAAGTGGAAAAGAGATGGGTTTGTTTGAGAGTGTGCAGTGGCGAGACACAGACAGTGGTGAGATCTATTCAGAAGAAACAGAGGCAATATACTTCTCTTAAATGCTGCAACATCACTTACATTTAAAAATGCCTACATGCGCTTCAGCTTAATCATGGCTACACTTTTGGGGATAAGATTAATAATTAAGCTTGGGAATAGAATATAACAACTGCTAATAGGCAGAATGCACTTCGAAGTCCTTTTGGAAAGCTGCGCTTGCTGCTCGGAGCTGCCGCTGTGTCTGTGTCCCTGACCGCAAAAGTGGGAAGAGTGGAATTATTAAACTAAATGACTTGTGTCTGTGCTGGGCCTTACTGAAGCATTTTATATGGTTGCTTGCCAGATACTGTCCATGAGGAAGGGAATGGCAGCCCAATAAAATGGCTGAGGGTCTGCCTTTCAAACCAGGCCCAAGGGCTTCATGGGGAGTTGTTCCTTCAAAATCATTGCTGGTGGGAGAGCTGAAGTGATGAGCAGGGCCAAAGTGCCAGGCTGCCAGCACTATGCAGGTGACATCTGTCCATCAGCACGTGGAAGCAATGTCATTTTTCTAGCTTTCTCAGTGTGCAGCTAAAATCAGCAGTGCAGTGAAGAGCAGGTAAGATGGTTGTAATAGCCCTTCATAGAGAACTGCTTCAGAGAAGGCACCTCCCTATAATCTCCCCTATCAAGGACATAGGCCCTCAGGTAGTTTAATTTGTCCATAATTTGGGGTACCTTTGGATTCTTCGGTGTATTGGGATGTTAACAAAAATAATCCCACTCCCATCTGTGATAGGACAGAAGGCTAATCATAAACTGACCTAGCCATGGTGACCCATGCACTTGGGTCCTCTAGACTTGGGTATTGTTCACAGGCTAGGAAAGAAATTTCATCTCAAAAAGTTCTATCATTCAGTATAAAATGTAGCAGCCCATCAACTGGAGGGACAGTGCAGAAGCATCACCCAGTCACTCGCTGTGCACCAGGTCCCCTATAGTACAACGTCCAGTTCGTGGCCAACCTCCCATATTCAAAACTAAGGCTGCATGAATGAGTGTCTCTCTCTCTATGACCACAGCTTCCTGTGAAAATCCCATTCCCTGAAACCAATGAAACTATCAACCAAAATGGAATAGTTCTTCATTACCCAGAGCTTATTCAGTAGCAACACATCGACCACCTAACTACCAGGACAGTGTGGAGAGTAATAGATGCCTTGATTAGACAGAGTCACGAATATTGGCACAGTGCCTATGAAATCAGGATCTCTGGTCACCCTATCTCAAAGTTACATGAAAAGCTCAGTCCTTTGTCATAATTCTTTGTCACAGCTCTTCACACACACAAAACTTAAAAGTCCTGTAAATTAATCAAGCTATTTCTCCAGGATACTGGGAAGGAACAACGAGAAAGAGAGAGTGTAAGGGAAAGTGCAGAAGACGATGTATGGTACAGAGCAGGGGTCTCAAACACGCAGCCTGAGGGCTGCATGCAGCCCTTAAAGCTTTCCTGCAGCCCCCAATGACAATATTGTTACCAATATTTACAGTATCATTGTAAGAAAAGGGTTTTAGGGGTGCGGCCCTCGGGCTAATGTACTAGGCTAATGTTCTAGTCCTCATCCAGCCCTGTACTGTCCTCATGCGGCCCTCATGATGATTTGAGTTTGAGACCCCTGCTATAGAGAGTGGCACCTCACTCTAATCGAAGGGTGCCCTGTCCCTGAACCAAGTGCCTGCAAACATGCACGTTGACCTGTTTATTGCCTTGTTTGGAAGAGCACTGATCACCTGAGGACATGCGCATCTACCTGTTTACAAGCATGTCCATCTTGTGACCCTACGTGCTTACATTAGCACATTCTATAGTTAACCAGTAGCCCTCCACCCCAAATTAACCCTATATAATTGTGGGGAAGTCCAATGCATAGTGGACTTCACCAACAGACCATGAAGCTGCAGCTGATGCTTCAGAAGTGACGCCAAGGAGCCCGTCCGCTACCGTGTTGGGGTCCCCAGTTGCAGAAGGGACATAAGCATTCTACCTCTTTAATAAAACAATCTTTTATTCTACCACTTGTGGTCACATTGTCACTGTCCAGTCCGGCTCCTGTTTACAGCACCCCCTTTAGGCTACAGAGAGACTGTTTTTAATTACTTGGGAGGTGCCCAGGAACAGGAGATGAGGCAACGAGATAGGACATGGGATGGATATTCCTTGTTTTTAACTGTTGCTATTGATGTATTCTTAGATCATGTTTCTGACCCTTCCTTGAGCTGTATGGAGTGACAAGCACTGCTCTGGGAACAGACTGCAGCAATTGTAATAGCTGCTGTGAGCTGTCACGGGATCATGTCTCCTTGCTATTTTTAAGTGTCTCAAGGAGTCAAGTGATGCCTCCCAATTTTCACCTACATCTCTTCACTGAGGGGACCTCCTTGGGCTCTGGGCTCTAGCATGGAGCTGAGAGACAAGGTTTTTTTTCCCCCCCTCCTCAGCTTTCCTTTGGCTTCTCTCCTCCCACCTCAGCATTGAAAGAGAGAAAGCTGAATCTCATGGACAGGCAGCTGTGAAAAGAGGCCAGAGATTAAATTCCATAGGGATGGGAGATCCACATGCCAATGGCTGCTTTTTCTGCTGAGGGGATTTTATGGCCATCTGAAATATTTCTAAGGCCAGTAGGAAAGCTGGACTCTAAGAGGGTGACAGGAATACTGCATGCAGGAAGGAAGTGATTCCCGCTGAAGCACTTTGTGTTATGGCTGAGTTTCTCTAGTTTTCTTCATACAGATTTCAGTTGCTCTCAATGCCTCTCTGTTAATACAAGCCAGTCCATTCTCATGTGCTTTGCACACTTCAGGCCCAATTCTGGGAGGCATCTTGCACCTCCTGAAAGATGTGAAAGTCAATGGGCATTGAGGGTCACTCAACATCTTTCAGGCGGTACTCAGTACACTTTAGAACCAGAGTCTCAATACAGAGCTACCATCATCCCCTCTGGGTCATTGCCTCTGCCCAATTAGAGTAGAAAACCATAATTCACACAATTAAAGCAATAATTAATCATTTTAACAGTAAAAAAATAAATAAATCCCTGACCTTCTATAGTTCAATTTCCTGCTACAGGCCTGTGGATCGGGTGGGATGCATTCTCAGAGGAGTGGAACAGGAACCTTAAGTAATCTCTGGCTTCTAGAAGACCTGAAAATGTTTAAAACAAAACCTAGTTCATCTCTGGTTTACCTTCATTAGCATCAAGAGTAACAAATTCCCATGCTGGAGGCAAAAGACATAGACCTGAAAATGTGAGGAAAACAATTGTAGTAATTTTTCCCCCCAAATATCCCAAACTACTCTACTTATTATGACACCTAGTTCTTATAGGATACTTTTCATTACTAGATCTCTAGGCATGTCACAATCTTTTTAATGTGTTTATGGTCAAAATATCCCTCTGAGATCTGGAAGCATTATTCCTATTTTTATGTTTGTAAAAACAGAGGCAGAGAGAAGTTAAATAAGGTGCTCAAGTTCACCCAAGATGACTGTATCAGAAACTAATGAGATTGGGTCTTCTAAACTCAAAGTTGATTTTTGAACCACTGGACCACTGTTCAATCCTGTCTTAGTGAGGGGCCAGAACTAAATGCTTCCCCACCTCCCGAAGTACTAGCTTTGATAAAGTGTGTTCAAGAACTTCCTCAGCTGGTGATGAATCTAAAAAATGGCTTACACAGATTTACCACCTGCGCAAAACTATGCACCATTCCATTAATGAGAAAATATTTCAGTACCAACTTTGCAGATGAAATCTCTGTACGTACTTGTAGTATATGGAGACACAAAACAGATTAGAAAAATAAGGTATTTTATTCCAGCACAGGTTCATGTACAAAACTAATAATCTTCTGTCTTGGAAACTGCCAGTCTCCTGGAGCCTCATACCTTCTAATAGTACATAGCTGTTCTCTCACTGGGCACCTGGTAGCAATTGGCATAACAGGTTCCAAAGGGGTGGCCGTGTTAGTCTAGTTCAGCAAAACAAACAAGGAGTCTGGTGGCACTTTTAAAGACTAACCAATTTGTTTATCAACTGAGCTTTCATGGGAGAAAATCCCAGTTCCTCTGGTGATTTGAAGATGGGGGAACTTAAGCACCCTAGGACTTCTTGTTTGTTTTGACCTAACAAAAGTACCTACAATATTCCAGTACAGCTCACAGATGGCACACTGCTTGTTCTAGTCTTGGTATATCTGTCATGGACCAGATCCTCAGCTCTGCCAAATTTATACCATCTGAGGAGCTGGCCCAATAGTTTTAAGGCAATTCTACGGCTAAATGCAATTACATGAGCAAGATGGAGCTCATGCTAGTTCAAGTTGCCCTCAAGATGAGTTTTTACTCACCCAGAGGATGTCAAGTGACAAGATGTTCAGTCAGTGCAATATGAAAGGGTATTATAGCATCAGCAAAGCAACTTCTCATTGGCTGAGGGCACCGAAAAGTCAAAGCGATGCTATCTAACAGCATCTAAAAGCTGATAACCCTATAACATCTCACTGATGTCCTGGTACCTGCCTCTCGTGCTTTATTCTTGTTGTGATGTCAGTACCATGTGTTGCCCTCAACTTCCCTTTGCTCGTCTTTCATGACCAAGGAGCTTTTGCTCTTGGACCCGTGCACAGAGGAGGGAGGAATAAAGAAAAGCTAAGATGCCAATGTATAAATATTTGACTTTCAAACATGAAAAAGATTAGAAGGAACAGTAACAGGGGAACAAAACTCTTGGGATATCCCGAGGTATGAATATACAATGTCTATTGCAAAGATAGAGGTTATGGATACAGTGTATAGCATTGTGGGTTTTACAAAGAGATAGAATCAACATGGAGACCTCTGGGAAATCACAGAATGTGTGTATGCTCTACTGTGTGAATAATATAAAATGTATTTTTTTTCCCTTAAAGAAATTGATCCTTGATCATTTTTTTTAGGTCTGGTTTCATTTTCCATATTCCTGTCTTTCAGGTCCCTGTTTTGAATTATTCCTGTTTATGTGAACATCTCATCTCTCTTTCTCAATAATTATAGGCCTCCCAGGAAAGTTGATCTTACAGTAGAAATTTGATAAAGGTTTTAAAAGATTTTATTAAAAAGGATTTGGCTCCCGCACAATTATTGACTGTAGAGGGTGATTTGCCCACCTCCTCCAGGGAAAGTGCTATTGATCATTGTACAAAAGGAGGACGTATGCAAGCAGAGACAAAACGTTGAGGCTTTGTTGCTTTTTAGACTTTGATGGTAAAATTGCATCTAAAGTGTCCCTTGATCGCCTTAACTCCGCTGGTCTGCACAAATTATGATGGAGCAAACAGTGCTGTTGGAGAGAGAAACATGGCTTGTCATTCCACCTGTGCTGGGCAAAGACAGGAACAAGGGAAAGATCCAATAAGTGATTTACAGAGCGAGCTTTGATTAAGAGGAACAACCTGATCCTTTTGTTTGCTGATTGCACTAGATACACCATAAAGCTCTGCTATAGTCAACAAATCAGAACTGAGCCTTTAAAAATAGCCACCCTTTCAAAGTTGGGTTACAGTTTCTAAAGCCCTACTTTAAAATATTCCATGGGTTCTTCAACACAATATAAAACAAGGCAGAATATAGCTGTCATGCTAGGCCGGAGAAGACCATGCCATCTTGTAAAATACATGACCCAAATCTATCCTTTAAAGACATATTATAGGAAAATGCAGTATTGCAATTAAGCTAGGGATTTGATATGCATGTGTATCAGTAGTGGTTTCTTAATGAAATTTACCTATATCCTGTTAGAAGATAGCAAAGTAAATGAACCGATTCCTTGTCTGTCACTATTGTTCTATTGAAAGGGGTTAAAAGGGAATATTAACCTTTGATGTACTGATGTAAACTGTCTGTTAAGGGTGCTAATGCAGTTAACTGCCTGAGGTGCCCAGGAGTTGAAGGTTTTACTTCCAAGACTAACAGATTTATTTTTTGCATGAGCTTTCATGGGAGAAGATCCCAAAGCTCATGCAAAAAATAAATCTGTTAGTCTTAAAGTGCCACACAACTCCTTGTTGTTTTTTCACTGGACTAGACTAACACGGCTATCCCTTTTAAAATTTACTTCCAAGGACAATATACATTACTACGCTCTCCTTAAGAAAGGACTTGGGAACTGTCATCAAAGCCTTCATGAAGAATGGACCTGCAAACGCCCACCTTGCTAGCTACAACTATAAAAGGGAGTGGAACATAATCCCTTTATCTCACATCTGACCAAGCTTCTCAGGGAACGTTTGGGCTGCAGGATTGGGATCCCAGCCAGCACTGACCTGGAAACTGCCCTGCTAATTCTCAGGGAGAATTAGAATCAACTCTACACCTGGACTATTTGGTCTCTATTCCTTAAAACTGGATTCCTAACAACTGAACCTGGAAACAAGGACTTAAACCCATCTAGGCATTGGATGTATGCCTAGGACCTGCAAACTCCAAAGTCTTCAAGGATTTATCTTCTATGGACTCTAAGTCATTTGTACGTATGTGATCCACTTTGGCCCTATAACATCTCTCGTTTTGTTTCTTTTCTTTTTGTATTAAACCTTTAGTTTTAGTTTCTAAAGGATTGGCTGGCAGCATGGTATTTTGGGTAAAATCCAAGCCTATATTGTTCAGTGTAATGTGGCTGACCTTTTGCGGTCAGGAGTACCTATTTCTTTGAAAGACCTAGTGGTTGTACTGGGGACCAGGGACTGGAATACAGTCAAGGGGGCTGAGTATATTATATGGTGGCTTCTTGATATCCAGTGTGGGGGATCAGAAGCACTGTTTGTGACTGGTTGGGGAGTTTACCTCCAGGTAACCCACCACTGCTGGGAGAATCTGCTCTCCTTTTTTGCAGTGTGCCCTAATCTTTGCATATTCAGGTGGTTATCCCAGGAGGCCCAGGTCACAATGGCCCAATACTTTTAAAGTCTTAAATGAGACCCAGGTATTCTCCATCTTAAACAGCAAGAGTGTATAATGTGCTAGGTGCATTTATAGTGACAGGATCCTTTGCAGAATGCATTTTGGATGATCTTTCAGTTTTATTTTGTACTTATCTGATGTCAGAAAAGTATATATTAAGTCTTCAAAAAAGGGTGGGGGGATTTTTTTAATCAGCTTATTATAGGATTTCATGTATAATAAAGCTGTTATCTGGCAGTAAACCCTGAATCCTAAAGGAGTTCATTGTAAAGTGACAGATTGAGGTCAGGGCCATTAATGAACAGCCGATTGATGTGTGACGCATAATGATTGGGGAAGATGGAGTTTTTGTTTTAAAGAAGAACACAGGAAGATAAGAGGTGCCAGGTCCAATATCCAACCTTGGCAATAGCCAATATCTGATATTTCAGAGAAATAAGAAAGAAATTCCATAATCAATGTGCTCCAGTGAACCAATGGTGTGCTGGAGAAATGCCTTCCTTAATGCACCTGCCCTCTCCCCACATATGAACAGCTTGCGCCCCAAGGCCTGAGACTGATTTCGCTATATGACCTGAGCTCCCATACCTGGCAATGCAGAAAGGCAATGTGGCCCATTGGATAGGTAGAGGTCAGGGACTCAAAAAAGGAGTTTGCCCTACCCACACACAACTCTATTGTTGTGCTGGTACGTAAATCAAGTTATTTCACCTTGGTCCCCCCCCCCCAATTTCATGTCTAGATTGCATATTCCTTGTAGCAGGGATTTTCTTGCACTATGTGTGCTGAGTGTCTACCATGATGGTGCCCAGATGTGGTTCCTTGCCCACCCAGTCCTTTCTGGTCTTTAATTTAATTGACCAAGTCTTTAATGTACTGGGACTGAGTCCCATTTTAATGGGCTGCTACAAGATCTTTACATGGCACTGCCCTTGAAAACCACTCAGCTAGCACAGAAAGCAGCTGCCCCTTCATCATTCCTGTTCTAAGCTGCAGCTTGAGGCAGAGACTTTGTTCTGTTCTGTATTCGTACAGTACCTACCACAACAGGCTTTTGGTCTGTGACTGAGCTCCTTAAGTGCTATTGCTATGACAGTAACAATTGTGAAATTATTAACAACAATGTGCATATACTTTGTAATCTTCTCTGGCTACCAGTTTGTTTCTGGGTGCAATGCATGGTGTCTGTCTTGATCTATAAAGCCCTGTATGCCTTGGAGTTTTATCTCATTATGCACAGCCCCAGGAGTTCAGATTAGGGGGGAAACTCATTCCAACAGGCCCCGTTTTAAACTCTGGGCTCTGGAATTTGTATAGGGCTCAGACCTACAAGTGGCTGAGCTCTCTGGCCCTGACAGTGAACAACACTTAAGCACAGTCAGAACTTACTATTTTTCATGTGCTTAAAGTCAAGAACGTGCTTAATGTTTTGCTGGATTGGGGCCACTATTCTCAGCATCTTGCAGGACTGAGCTCTGAGCTGATCCACCTAAGCCCAAGTTTATTGAGTTTGAGAGCAAAGTGCAGGGCTTTCTTATCCACACAGTCAATTTCCTGAGCGAGCTGCCGCTTACTCTGAGCTTTTTGCATCTGTCTTCACTTCAGCAGTGAAGGTGAATATGAAAACACCAGAGGGTGAGCAAAGAAACCAATTTGATTTCTATATGAAGTGAGCTGGAAAACATCGGGACTGGTTAATATAAAGAGAAGAAATGAAGAAAAAGGGTATGATAGAGGTATACAAATCAATAAATGGCATAAGAAAGGCAAATCAGGTGCCCCTACTTGCACTTTCATATTATTACAAAAAAAAAAAGGGATATTTAATTAAAATGAAACAGCAAATGTGAAACTGGTTGATGGAAAATGTCTTTTTTATGCAATACACAATTAATCTGTGGAACTCACTGCAATTTATTTATTTAGCAGGGTTCAAAATAGGCTGTGACAAAGTGTGCCAGGTGTTTGTTGTCCCTTGCCTGTTGCTGAGCTGCCATGTCACATCCCCGTTGCAGAATGTATTCTGCCGCAGTTTGATTCTACAGTGCTTAGAAAGACTCAGAACAGGTGGGAGCCAATCCAGTCTCATTAGACTAGACAGAAAAGATTGACTGCTTTTGTTATCAGCCAGTTTTGGATGAAGCAAGGGTAAGGAAGTATGTCTCTTTCAGTCTTTACCCAAGTAACCTGACTTGGTCAGGGCCCATTCGTGACAACTTTAGCGTTGCATCTCTGTATTATTTATGTTTTGACTGCAACGCCTGAGCTAGGCATTGCTATTGATAGTGAGAGAATCCAAATCAAGAACAGGATCCAGGTCTCTTGCCCTGCATTGGTCATGAATCAAAATAAAGGCCTGTCTCCTAATTCTTTAAAGAAAAGGTTTCTAATCCAAGTCTGAATTTCATGGTTTGGGGAATATCATGACCCTCCGTACCTGACAAAATAATATTTAATTGGTGTTATGCCATGCTGTTCAAACAATGCAGAGCCAAATCCCAGCCTTAGCTACACTTCCATAAACTGCAGTTGTGCTTCCATAGCCTGATTGCAGCTGAGACCAAGGTTTGGTCCCCTGTTTCCAAAAACAAAACCGAAGTAAGTTTCTCTTCATTTGTTGTGAATTTTTAGCTTTTTCTACTAGGCCAGAACCAACGAAGACTTTTTTGTTACTCAGCTCTCTTGAGCGTTAGTCAGGGTTGTACATGGTTTGTCACAGGACTGCAACAGCAGCAATTAATATCACAGCAGAGCTTTTTACTGCTTTATATATGTTGCTAAGCAACTTGCTGGGAAGTAGGGCCAATCCTGACACCTGGTTTTATCAGAGAAGGAAACTTGTCCTTTTTCTTTTCCATTTTTTCAGAGTTTGATCTTGGGTACTGAGAAAGTGAATGGAATCTGACGACGCAATGGTTTTGTTCCAGGCTGTGTCAAACTCCCTGCATGATGGGCAAGTCATTTAACTGACCTAGTGCCTCTATTCCCCATCTGGAAAATGGATGTGCTAATCCTTTGTTGGCCATGTCTATCTAGACCATAAGCTCTTGCTAATTATTTAACTTTATAGAACCTAACACACTGGCACTCGAAACTCAATGGTGGCTTGTAGGTCGTACTATAATACAGTAACAGGAAGAATAATATCTGCCCATGTCCTTGCATCTCTTTCTCTGTCTCTTGAATTTCCAGCCCCACAGTCCATTAGCAGCACTTTCTCTCCTAGTAGTACCTTCAGTTTGTTGGCCTTCAGTGACAGCCGGTACAAAATGTTCTCCTATTAACAGAGCTTAGTCACTGAGTCTTGCTTGGTCTGGAGCCCTCACTGTTCCTCCCCTCCCATTTCCGAAAACCTACCCAGTAGATAAGGGGGAGGTGTTCAGAGCATAGACAGCAAAGGTTCCAAAGATGTTCGGTATGTTCAAAACTTAGGTAGCAAAGGTACCAAAGAGGAGCACACATTGAGCACATTTCTTCCGAAACTCTGGCAATAAAACGGTTTCAGTGGGGCTGGCGAAAAAGGTTTGGCTGAAACTAAGCAAAACTTAGAAACATCAGAATTTTCAATGGGCCAGAAACTGTATTTCCCAACCATCCTAGCTCTAATTTGTTTCTTAGAACCCTCCCTCTTCATTTCATTTCTGCTGTTTGTAAATGTTTACACGGTGAATGGCCAATTAATAATTATTTTATTGTTGCCATCCCATAACTCATCCCGGAGCCATTTCTGTCATATGGAAAATTCAGGTACCAGCTGGGATCAGATAGCTGTCTACTCTTGTTTTGGTTTTGGCCTTGATTCCTGTATGTGCTATGGACCCTTTATGGTCTGTATATATTTTTGAGCTAGCCAAAATATTTGCATGAGAATATGTCAAAAAATGGCCTATAAGAAAACCCTTTCTACTCAAAATACTGTTAATTTTGAAGTCTTCCATCTCCTGTGATATTATCTGTTTCCTTTTAACCAAGAATTTTATTATCATAGGTTTCAATTTTAATTGGTTTATTTATTTATTGCCAATGGAAACCCCATTTTCTTGCTTAAAATCTGAGAATATGACAAAAAAATGGCCTATAAGAAATCCCCTTTTTGCCCAAAATACCATTAACTTTGAAGTCTTCCATCTCTTGTGATATTATCTGTTTCCTTTTAACCAAGATGTTTATTACAAAAGGTTTTAATTTGTATTGGTTTTAGTTATTTATTGCCAGTGGAAACCCCATTTTCTTGCTTAAAATCTGAGTTTGCAAAAAAGTTTTGAAAAGGACTACAGTAAACCCAGCTTTCTAACAATCTTCAGATGTACTGGCTTGCATCTTGTGAAGGTTTCTTGGATGTATTAAGCTAACTCAGCTGAGACAGGGCCTATGGAGCCAGGGCCTATAGGAGTCATAGTGTAACTGAGAACCAGACTCTTGACATACAAGAGATGGGTAAAGTCATCTCTGACCTGAATTCACAATTTCACTGCTCCTTTTTCTCTTTCTTTACTCCTTCTTTTGCTGTGGGCAAGTTTGGTATCAGCCTGTACATGGAAACCTCTTACAGCATAAGATTCTCCTTATGACCAGTGCCACTCCTGCTGATTAGAAATGAGTGGCACAGACCTCCGTTGATCATGAAGTTCTCATGTCTTGAGCCACCTCCACCTTGGAGTTTCCCCGTCCCTCAGCCCTATCCTACCAGGAGACAAGTTCATCATCTCTTCATTTATAGTCCTTTCAACACAGTGCCATCACCCAGGGGCACGGGCTAGTGGTTGAGGAAGATGGAAAGGGGAGGATGAGTTCTTCCCAAAAAGGGGAAGATTTCTGGGGGGGAGGGGATGTAATTTACCTGATTCAATGAAAGAAGGGGGAGCTGTGAAGGAGTGCTGCTGGTGCAAGCTAGCGAATTACACTAGAGATCTATAGCACTGAAGAGGATAGAGAATGGGATATTTGAGTGGGAAGATACCCTCTGGCTCTTTCTGGATACAGTGATATCTGTCATGTCTGCTCCTTCCTGGTGGTCAGAGTTTTGTGTTGCCAAAGTGCTTCCCCCCTTACTGCTAATCAGCAGAGAGGAAAGGAAGATGAAGGTCAAATGAACTAAGGTGAAGCAGAGACAGAAGAAAAGGACAGTCAGAAGCAATCTGGGAAGACAAGCATCAAGGGAGTAGGAGCAAATGAATGAAAAGCTGCAGGGGAGATGAGGACTAAAAAGAGACCCTGAGTCTGGAAAGGAGCTCATTTTTCAGGGATCCTGTACATGCTTGGCTCACAGACTAGCTGGGATTGCTGGTGCTCAACAGCTCTGAAAGTTGGGACTTTTGCCAGGAAGACCTCACTGGAGATCTTGTTGAATGCTCTTTGAGATTAATGGATGGAAGGAGCCAATTTACTGTGTTCCTGGCCTCATGGCCAATGTTTCTTCTCTTCTTAAGCATGGTTTTAATAGGTGACTTGGCCAAATAGGTGACTTGGCCATTGTTGAATAGATAACAGTCACTGTAGTTCTATGTGCATATCCTCAGCTGGTGCCAATCAGAGTGGCTCTGTTGATGTCCATGGAGAAAGGGAACATTGACTTTAGTTGTGCAATACCAGTTTACACCATCTGAGGACCAAGGTGCCTAGTGTCTTCACACTCATTCCTTTGTCACCTACTCAGAATGCCTTACAGCTGCATCAAATTCTTAGAACGGGGTGTGTCAGCACCCTCTCTATTTTACACCCCTGCACATGTGTAGAAAAGGAGATCATTTTTTAAAAAATGCCAGGCTATTTCTTCATCAAAGCAGAGGAATTTCCCCCAAGGCCAGCAGCCCTATAAGACATCATCACTGAAATGAATAGCCTGACTGAACTGCTTTACATATGAGCATGCTAATGCACTGGTCAGATGGCACAGAGCAGCAGGGAAAGTGCCAACTGCTGTTTGTGTTTATGAGAAAGGGAGGAGGAGGGAGACAGGGACAAAAGAAGTATGATAGACAGGGGAAAAGAGAGAGATGAGTATAGGGTGGTGGGAAGGTTGACTACAGGGAGAAAAGGATGAAATGGGATGAGCTCTAAGCCGGGACCCCATGTGGACTGACCACTGAAACAGTGTAACATGGTAAGAAAATTATAACCCAGAAGAATGGAAGACTTCCCAGATGGGCTGGAGCTGAGAAGAGACTCCTGGTCCCTGAACAACTTCTTTGATGGGTGGAGTCAGACATCATGCTTTAAAAGCCCAGCATTTGCTTGACTTCTGTGTCCACAGGAGATGCTGGGTTTTGGTTCCTGACGTCAGATTCCCGAGGTCAGATCCTGGTCTTGTTGAAGTCACAGGGAGTAGGATCTGGATGCCAGCTATTGCATGGTTCTTCTGTTTACAGATTACTCTTGGCTGGGAGGTTTTGAGGAAGACACTGCTCATGGAGTGTTCATGAGAAGGTCTATCACCATTCATCTCCATTTCTTTCCAAATACTAGTCAAGCCCAGGCTGAAAAGTACAAAGGGTTCAGCTCCCCTGCTATAATCAGCTGGTGGTCTAAACCTAGCCAACAGCAAGTAGGGGCCTAGATCATAAAACTGACTTCAGATTAACTGGAATCCTGACTGACATTCAGCAGAGAGGCCAAGACTAAGATGGATCCATCTCAGAGACATTTGTAGTGTTGCAGCCCATGCAGCCCATTTTCTGTGGATAAACCAGAGGTTTGGGGTATCTACATTTGTCGGTATACCTGTCTACCAGCACCAAGCTCACTCAGAAAATAAACTGGGGGAAAGTGGCCCTGCTGGTTACATTTTCTGAACCTGACCTAGCTCCTCTATTTCTGAATGTTGCACCAGATATTCAAGGCACCCATGCTGGTCTGGGTTCCTAACAAAGCTAGTTGATGTCGTTCACACATGGGACTTCTGCAATGTTGTTCATAGATGGGAAGTGGGTGTGCTTCCAGTTTGTAAAATGACCTTTCAGAAAAACCAAAACCAAAAACCTTTTCATGAAAACTTTTTAGCACTTAGAAAACTCCCTGGATTGGCGGTTATGATATTTCCCATTATATTTTTTCCATTTATTTTTCCATTTAAATAATTCTCCCTTTATAAAAATCTACTGGAAAAATGTGTTTTAGGGAAGAAAAGGCAGCTTTTGATAAAGAAAAATGGGAAAAGCTTACTGGCAGAAAATATGGCAGGCAAAACCAGTAAATAGGTTCATTTTGAGCCCTGAGCAATGGAAAACATTCTGAAATATGAAATGATTTTCCAGTTTATTTCCTCACTCTCTATCCTCACAACTAGACACATTCCAGATCTTACTGCTGTGCTTTCAGGTAGAAGACTGCAGTGCCTTCTACCTCTGCCATTTTCCCTTTTCACTGACCACCATGGGGTGGATTCATCAAGAAAAATGCAGTAGTGTGAGACAGGAGTAAACAGCTCATGTCAGCGCTGCAGCATCTCTTTTCTAGTAACGGGAGTGGGAATCAGAGCCTATGGTCCCCTGTGCACCAGGCACCATCTGCCGAATGCTCTTGTAAGTGCTTTTCAGCAAGTGGGTGAGAGGAACGGCTTGTATATGATGGCGGTGAAACACAGCACTTAAGACCAGAGCAGCTGTCACAAGAACATACACGCACAGATTGGGCTAGAGGTGTATGATTGCTCAGGAGGTAGGCATGAAAGGTAATAATTGAACAATAAGGTCTTATTTTTGTCCAAGCCTTTGGACTCATTGGAGTAAAGATGGTTTCATCTTTGACTTAGAAAGGGAAAACCAGCCAGTGGAGCTGGAAGATAGAGCACCAAGGGATATTGACATCAGAGAACTGGCATCAACTCAGACACACAAGTGCCAGTATCATACACCCAGCTGCTGAAAGCCTCATTCTTGTATTTCATGCCTGACCCCACTCACGTCGATGGTAAAACTCCCGTTGAATTAAATAGCAGCTGGCTCCTTGCACCAATTTTGCAGGAATAAAACTGAACCCTGGCTGAGACGGTTTCCACCCCATGTTCCTTGCACTCATCTTCCCTCACCCGTCCCTTCTTACCCACTCCACCTCTGCAACAGATGTGTAGCTCCATGTCTTATGTCTTGCTCTAGTTGCCATTGAAATGACTGAAGGCAGAGCGGTTAGCAAGGTCACTAAGGTCATGCTCTTTGCTTCTCTGGAGGACATTGACGTTAAGGTCCAAGCACTTCTCAGTGATTTCATCTGATAGCTAATTAATGGCCTCCCTTTGTTTCCATGGCAACCCCATGCTTTGCTCTTAGCCCTGATCCAAACGGGCATTCTGTTCGCTTCCAGTGTCTTTGCATCAGCATATTAATGAGGCACGCTGACGTTAGTCGCTTGCCGCCACATCAGGCTGGCAGGGCTGTAACTGAATTTAAAAAGTTTCCTCACCAGCTTGTGGTGGCATTTTCTGTCTGTCCGTCAGCAATGGGTCTGTCCCCTCCCCCAGCCACCCATTGCTGGGGGAAGTGCAATGAAGACCCATCTGGCCTGTTCCCTTCCAGGCTCTGCCTCTGAGAAAAGGAGGTTTTGCTTTGTTTTTTACTGGGGATCCCTAATTTAATACAAAGGAAGATTAAGCACTAGGTAAGGGGCAGTGGAGAGGATAGACTAGATGGACTAAAAGGAGAGGTAGTTCAGGATAGGCTATATCAATGGTATACTTGTGCAGCCAAACAAATTGGTGCTTCTCATTTTCTGGGTGCAGGGACCTTCTGGGGTATTCCTATTTATTCCTCCTTCATGGACCTGCCCTCTGAGACCTTGCGTCATGAAGAACCTTCTGGCCAAGGAATAGGGGGTGGACATGGCTCTCTCCAAAGCCAATCAACGCTGCTACGAGTACTGACTTGAGCCCATCTAGAGGGATACTTTCTCCCTCTGACACCCCCTAGGAGATGTGACGCATCTCTACAGCTTTCACAGCTTCCAGAGCAAAGGTCCGAAACATGGGTCAGTACAACTTGCTATCCCTCTGTGCTGGGTGACATTGTCATACGTGCCTCTTCATGGAGCATATGGAGCTGAGTAGAGGAAACAGAGCAGAAAACACTGTATGAAATTCACAAATCCCATTTGTGAAACAGCACAAAATCTTCCCTGCTGCATAAACTGGACCTGTATTTCTCTTTCCCAGATGCAGCAACAGAGCAGAACATGCTGCAGGTGCCACCTTTGTCAATTCTTCTCAAATGAACCCAACCTATGCATATTTCTTTTTCTTGTGAGCCTGCGACTCAGTTTAAAACTTACATGCTGGCTGAGATACCAGACAGGTGTACTGTTGATTTTTTCTTTTCTTTTCTTTTTTTTTTTTATCCTGAAGAACAAAATAATTGATCTGCAACATTTTGTCTTCATTTTCATGATGCAATGACTTCCTGCTGTCTTGCAACATTATCTCTTTTTGACGCTACAGAAAGACTCTACACTGTGCTGGTGTGACACTGCATAATGATTTCTTGTAATAACATTATAACTCATTAAGTAAGTTTTAGACATTACAGGAGTGTCTATACCAGACTTGTTTTCAACTGAAACTTCCCTCTTTTGCTACCAGTGACCCAGTTTCAACAGTGGTAGCAACTGTTGGAGTGTTAGTGGTCATTGGTGGCTAATATTTTATTCTCTGTGTTCTCTAAAGTTACCTGTAGCATGTCTAGACAATCTGTCCCTTTCTTATGGGCAAAAGGTTTAGTATCTGCAGATGAAGCCTGGATTTTGTCTGTGGAGAGAAGGAGGAAACAAAAAAGGGTGGGTGGGGGTTTGTGCATATGTGTGTGGAAATATTTTCCAAAGTGCTCAATCATTTTGGGGGCCTCTGTTCTTTAACGCTTGACTTGAGACACCTTACATGTATGAAGAGAAGTTAACCTCACTGTTGCAGTCATTTAGCGGCAGTGAATCGTCATAGTTCCCTCGGCTCCATTGGAGCTGGGACAAATGGTGTTAAGGATGCTATGGCTATTTGGATCCCTTGGGATCTGCCACTGTAGAGTTTCCAGTCCTTCAAAGGAGCTGACTTTTAGAGAGTGCTGAGCAGTGATCCACTGGTAAGATGTTTCAAGTTAGGCACCCAAAGATGGAGACATCCCGAGTTCCTCGGTTTTTTGAAAAATGTGGTCCTTCACTCCTCTTTCTGTGTGTGAGACATAGATATTATTCACAAAGGACTGCCATCACCTCCCTTTCAGTGACAAAGTTCATCACCGGAGGGATGAGTAATTAAATATGAAGCTAGTATAAATCTCAGCAGAAGAAATATCATTTATCTTTAGGCCACGTACTCCCACTAGGAGTAATGGCAGTTCTTTTACATTTACACATAGTTGTTTGTTTGTTTGTTTGTCTTGGCACCTGCATAGCAGAAATCTGTACAGTTCATTACAGAAATGTGCCCCCTCCCCCAGCTCTTATCCTGCCTCTTATTTATTTTAGCAGCACCTGAGTGCTAACAAGCAACACCCTCAAGGTCGAGAGAGAGAGTATGGTGTGACCCATTTATGATGGATTATAGAAATAACAAACATGCCTGACAGTTTTATACAGCTGCTAGAACGGGTTTAGTTTCCAACAAATGAAGAATTTCCTCTTTTTTTTCCTTTTTTTGTGTATATTAATTACATTTTACAAATTTTCTGTTTGTCCCCCCTTTTTTTCCTTTTTCTTTTCTTTTTCTTTATTTTTTTTATACAGCAAAAGGATCAGTTACTGATGTGTCCACAGGAGAGTCTGCGTTAGCAGAGTTTGGCAGTCATCTGGTCTGACTGTTTGAGGATCTCAGTGTTGTACAGGTCCAGTGCATGGTTCACACGGATGATCTCGCTGTTGGTCAGTTTCAGGCGATGCTTGAGCATACATGAGAACAGATCCAGCTGGGGCTTACCTGGGGCTACAGGGGGGGCCAGTCTGTTGATTCGGTCCCTAATGTCCAGCAGCAAGAGCATGACAGAGGAGGAGGAATAGAACTGCCCACCTTGTGTGTACGACTGGTTGACCTGTTGCACAGCACTGCGCAGCAGGTCTGCATTAAATCGCAGGCTGTAGCCGTACACCTGGACATCAGAGATCTTGATGTAGAACTGGCGCTTGGAGGGGTCAGAAAGGTCCACGGGCCCTTGGCCAGTCTCATTGCGTAGCAGAGTGGGCAGCCGAGTCCGGCTGCGTAGGTAGATGTGGACAGTCTCAAAAAAGGTTTTCCATCGGTTGCCCAGCAGCAAGGTCCAATTGTAGCACTGGCTGTTCTGGAGTCGGATTTTCTCCCAACGTGGGTAGCCAAACTCCCCAAACGGCATGTTCCAGCCCTCTGAGTGGCTCCCGCTGAAGGGGTTGACATAGACGAAGAACATAGGGTCCAGGCTGCTGTTGCGCATCTGGCAAATGCGCATGGAGATGCCAATCACCATGTGGATAAAGTCCATCCGGTTCTTGTTACTCTTCAAGGTGAGGGACATGCGCTTGCGCCACCTCGGGTCGAAGAAGGTGTCCAGGCGGATCTCATTGCTGATGAAGGTAGTATGCACATAGAGGCGCGAATCCATTTTCTGCAACAGATACTTCAGCTCCAGATCCTGGAAATCCAAGTCCGTCTCGAAGCTGATGAACTGCTCACTGCGCTCCGAGTCCACGTTCTGCGGCTCACAGCGGCCCCGGTACAGCTTGTAGCCCTTGTTGCATGAACCGCAGAGGGAGATGTTGGCTAGACTGCACATGGCACAGCTGTTGTTACCCCCGATGATACACGGGATGGGGCGCTGGCACAAAGTGGTACTGCTATGGCAGACACAGCTCCGTTGGCTCTCCAGGAAGGTCCCCCAGAACCCATTCTCATTGCAGTAAAGCAGAGACTGAACCCGGGTAAGCCACTGCTGTATTGTCCTGCAAACAGGAAAACAAGAACTTTAGCCACCAGAGTATGGATGAGCTCTTGGTTTACAGTTGAAGCTGGGACTGTATTATGGGTGGCAGGAGTCTGTGAGGCAGGGCATCAGAACCTGCATGCTCTGGTGCCTCAGATTTGATACAACCTGTTCCACTGTCCTTTCAGGTGGAGAATTAAATTCACTGGCTTCTCCACTTGTGAAGGAGAAAGGCCTTTAAGAAATAGCTCAGTGGCAGATTCTCTCTCCTGCTTCACTCCCTTTGCACTGCTCAGATAATGCAAAGGAAAGGCCAGCAGGTCACAACTTCTTGCTGGAGATTCACCAGTGTAACGAGTCTCATGAGTCTTAAGTGGGAGTGGAACTGATGACCCCAGCAAGCAGTTGAAGAGAAAGGCCACTTTGGCTATCCTCAGGTGGCTGATGGTCCCTTGAGTATCATTACCAACTGCTGTAGGTTATAACAGCTTCTAGAGCCTGGGCAGTGAATCAGGGACTCTTCCAAACCAGCCCCACCCTAAAACAAACAAACAAAAAAAAAGAGCTCAAGGATGCAATGAGCCAAAAGCCTAAGGAACATGGATCAGCTGATGGTGCATAGGTCAGTTTCCTCACCTTATGCAACTATGACAGCCTCCACATAGCTGCCAGAAATCCTCCTTAATGAACAATGCTGTAGCTCCGTATATGGTTTCTCCAACACCCCTGCAATGTCGCCTTTCAAACTGATCCCTGCTTAGTACGTCCATGCAGTATTTCCTTTCTTGCCAGCCCGCCCCAGAACTCCTTGCATTGCTGCCCCCTTTCCCTCACTAATGAATACTTCATTGTCTCCTCTGGGCAAAAAAGTTCTTGGTAATGCTGCAGTGAGAGGACTGGCTAATGACAAATTAGGATTCAGTCCCTGCAGAGAGGAGGAGTGATTATGGACAGAGGCTCTCAGAGCTGGATTAGTGAAATTCATGGCACCTGCGCAGCCTGACCTCTGAATAATCATTAAGCTGTGAGCTGTATCAAAGAAGGCTTTAAATGATACAGCAGCAAACAGCAAGAAGACTCAAGGAAGGGAAGGGGGAGGGAGAGAAAGAAAGAAAGAAAGAAAGAAAGAAAAATGGAAGGGAAGGGAAGGGAAGGGAAGAAATAAGTCTAGAAGTGGGGAGAGATGTGAAAAACAATTGGAAGCAGCAGTAGAAAGAGGGAGAGATTAAAGGGGAGTGTGAACTAAAACAGAGGAGATGAAGAAAAGCAAAATGAAAATAGAGAAACTGACAACAAGGAGAGAAAGTGAGAGGGTGGAGGGAAAGAAAAGAGAACTGGTTAAGAGGAGGGGAAATAGCAGAAAGAAATTGAGTGAAAGGCTCAAACTGAGAGGGACAGGGGAGAGAAATGAATTAACAGGAAAATGCTTAAGGCTGGGAAGTGTGAAGGGACCATTAGCACGTTCCTCAGTTGGCATGAAGTTGCCAGGATCTCTCTCTCTCCTGTAACTGCTAACTAGAGCTGTCCTGCAAGCAGGGAGAGGCAGAGAGAGGCTAGGGAACTTGGGAACAAGATACAGAGATCTATAAATGTCACCTTTGTTTCCTGACTGCAAAATAGAAGCTATGCTAGAACCAGGAAAGGAGTCAGCCTCCTTGTCCTTTTTGCACTGAATTTTTCTCTAACCCCTTCACACCCTGACTACAATATGCAGTGTTCACCTTCCCCACAAAGGATTTATAATTCACTGCCTCTAATGCAGACAGTGATCTAAATATAAAGCTGCAAGACTAGAGCAGGTGCATGGGAAATAAAACAACCCACCCATCTGCCAAACTGTTTTTTGTCTGCATGGGTGAAATGCTCATGGAGGAGGCATGAGACTCCTGGGATGGAACTTTCTGCTCAGTGGCAACAACGGGAAATCACAGGTTGCCAGGCTTTCTGCAGCAACTGTGTTTTAAAGAGCCTTTCCATGGGCCCACCTACACTGTAATTTCCAACTTGACAGCTGATGGCTCCAATGGGGGAGTATAGCAACAGAAAGGAAGGTCATGCACATGGGGAGGAGGCACAGGGTGGGGATTTGAAAGGCAAGGTTTCAAGCCTTGGTTCTGTCATATTATCTCACCATGTCTCAGTTTCCCCACCTGTACAATGGGGCTATTCCTTCCCCAGGCTTGCAGGGAAGACGCGTGCATTATTCTTTGTGAGAGATGAGGGTCGTAGAGATGGAAAGCCGATGTAGTTGAATCCTGGCACTGAAGTGTGTTCCTGCTCTGTGCTACAGCTAGGCAAGCCAAAGGAAAGAGACTCCTGCCCAGGTTTTACACTGAGCCCAATACATTGTTGGACAGGAGCAGGCATGTTTAGGGAATGTTTTGAGGATACACATGCAGGTGGATATGGAGCCTCCTTGCTAGCTGCCTGTTAGCCCCTTTGTGCCAGAGAGGGAGAAAGCAGGCATAGACAAAACTCAGGGAATGGCTCTATCTCAGGCACTCAGTTGACTTTACCAGTTTTGTACTCCTTTCAGAGGACTTATGCTGTAGGCGATGGGTACAGGCAATCCTGTACAGATGCAGCAGTGTAAGCAACCTGGCACTGTCCTCAGTGCCAGAAGAGGAATAAAGGTAGCCCATCATGATCTATATACTCACAGAAGTGTCTTTTGCTAGGGAGACTTGTTGGAGGCAAGGAGCTGGAGACCCATCCTGCAATGAAATGGCATTTGTACTGATGGCTCGTCAGCCCCACAGAGCAGGAGGAAATTGGCCCAGCAGAGAGGAAGCTGAAATCAGGTTGGCAAAGAGCAACTGACTGAGTGAATCTCGTCTGGGAGTGAAGAGGAGAATGATAATGTGGAGAGAGAGGCAAGGGGCTTCTCCCAGCTTCAGCCTTACCCACCAGCAGATGAGCTACTAATGCATAAGCAAGAGGATTTGCAAGGTCAAAGACCTGTGATGGCCTAGGAATAACTCCACAGCTACATATGTGAGTATGGTTGATTTAGTCGGGGGCGACCGTAGTTAGGGCCCACTGCAAGCTGATTGGATGGATTTGAATGAGTGCGTGCATGCGAGCATGTGCCCACATGAGCTTCGAACTAGTATACACACAGTGCGTAGACTTCAATAGCCACCATGCATGTACAAATAGGAGATGTTGGATGTACCCTGCATATGGTTTAACAGCTTTTTTTGCACCTACTTGAACATCAGAGGCAAGTTTTAACTCTGGGGTATGCAAGTACTCTTCCGTTGATTTCCTTATGCTGGGGCTGAATTTGTCCTTCCATGTGCTTCATGCATACAAAGATTTCCTGTGCACAAAACAGATGGGCTGATTCTCTGGCCCCTTTCACTAGGTTTACAAGGAGGCAATCCCACCGTTCTAATGAGAGTTACGCTGATGTAAAGCTGGTGGAACAGAGTCTGGGATCAGGCCCCAGGTGTCTCATTCTGTCCTCACGGCCCCTGATGTAAAATCCAGATGAAACCCACTGAAGTCAGTGGAATTAGATCACTGTCAAATCACTCTAATGAGTGCAAGAGACCAAGGGCAGAACATTGGTTTCATGTGATCATGCACGTTTCAAAGATGTGATCTACATGATTATTCATGTGACCGGCTAATGGCTCAGTGCAATGAAAAGCATGCTTACAGCTGACATATACAGAAGATAAACAGAAATAATCAAAGATTGTAAGGGTTAAACTTTATAGAGATTACAGAAATGGGACAAGTCTGTTTTCCACATAACAGCAGTTACAGAACCAGACTGGTATGTCCTAGTCCAGATTAGATGCTGGTAGGATTGTATGAATACAGAATGCTCTCCTTCCCACCCACTCTTTCTCTGAGTCTCCCATCAAAGAAGCAGTGAAGAACAGGGACTGAGTCTCAGCTAAGATCTGAAAACCAGCAATTTTCCTGTCCCCAAATCAGCATTGTGGAGAAGTGATGGAAGGGGAACAGAGGATGGTACACTGTATTCTATGTCTCGGTGTTACAAAGATGCAAGTGGGACAGGGGAAAAAAAATACCATCTGCTGATGGCTGCAATAAATAGAGACAAATAAAATAAGAAGAAAACCTGGAGCATTCCTAGGAACAAGCTACAGGAATGAAAGAAAGAGGTTCAGTGATAGATATATCTAGAAACAATCAAGAAAGACAGACACCATTTGAGATCTGAAAGCAAATGTCAGAGTAAACTGGTATGTTTTGGATGAGTGCCTCTCTTACTCATCTTCTCTTACTCTTTATTAGAAGTGAGGGCTAAATTTCAAAGGTTTATTGTTTTTTAATTCATACAATCCCCCTGCAATACTTTGAATGCTAATTGTGCTAGCACACTGGAACCAGAAAATGAAATGGACTACACATTGACCAGTCTAGTGTTGTTTTTCAAGCCTTGTGAAATGCAAACTGCACACAACACGCATGAGGAAGAGACCATTAGCTCTTTACATTTCTTTCAGTTCTGTCTATTTATGCCACCATGCTGCAGCTGAGAGCTAGGGATGGCCCATCACCAGAGATGAGATGGAGCTGCAGTCTTGTGTACTCTTTGTAGGGCCTTTGAATTTGGTATAACTATTTCCCTGTCCTCTTCTTGAAAATGCTTCAGATTTCATGACCTTCTGGGCATACTACAAAGCTCATTTCATTGAGGAAGGCTTGTAAGCAGTTTAGGAAAAATGAGAAGGGAGATACAATTTTCATTTGGAGGGTATGTGAGCTAGATGAAATGTGAAATTAATATTTTGTTACGCATTTGTCTCAACATTTTACTGAAAAAAATAAAGAGATTTTAATATTTTTCTGAATCTGTCTCCTATTTCTCATCAAACTACGGCTGCCATAATGGTTTCATGCCTTAAGGTTTTAAATACAGCGAAGTGAATAATGTGCTACTATTTTCATTCTTAATGAATGTGCAATGTATCCTTAACTAATGACAAGAACGCTAGAGCCCAGGAGAGATGGTCCTGTGGGTGTATTATTTATTTATTTATTACTTCTAAAATTTTAAAATACTTACATGAGTCCATTCGGTTTTCATATTTAAATAAATTAACACATCCTTGAATAGAGGCTGTGAAAATTAAGTAGTCATTTCTTTATAAAAGCCTATAAACTTGATTTTGACAATGTAAGGAACAGCAAATCAGTGCAATTCTTTCTTTCTTTCTTTCTTTCTGATTGATACACACCATATAGTATCATTTCAATTACAAAAATCTCTCCACCGTCTCTTTCTTTTGGAAACACTGCCTCTTCTTTTCCTGCAGGGCCATGAATGACAATTCTATTTCTCTCCCCTTTAGGTTGGTATTGAATATATAATGTACTATTTCTATTATGCTTTTGTGTATGACAGAGAGAGAGAAACATTCTGTTAGCATAACCCCACCATCCTTTCAAAGCCAGTGGCAAGAAAGATAAGCATCAGTCTCCATGTAATATATACAGTTTGAAAATTAGAATGTTTCCTAGCCCCAACAAAAAGAACACTGATATCTATCCTCTTTTTCCATATCTGTCTACCTTGCCATTCCCCCAACTTACTACAAATGCGGAATGACACATAAGAGTGGAAATGATAACATGTCTGGTGGTGTTGACTTAAACAAATCACGCATATCAGTCAGTTAAAAACTCAGCTGCTGGCATCCATTTCATCCTCCCTCACCAAGCTTTTATAGCGCTTGTTGGAGGCTCCCTTTCTGCTTGGCTGGCTTTTTAAAATAGAAGCAAAATGCTAAAGACATATTTATATAAAAGCTTTGTATCAGCATGGCTGGCTGCATGCTTCCTAGGTGCTGCTTGCTTTTGGTGGTGGGTTATGATTCAAAGATAATATATGTATGCAGATGTTACTCCTGCACAAGCTTTTTTTTAATAAAACCTAGCCAGCTATTTGGGTCAGTATGAAAACATTCTCCAGAAGACAAAAACATTCCTTTAACCTTGAGCTAAATGGTTATTTCCCCTATTCTTGGTATCCTTGTTGGTATATAGTCTACCTGCACACACATTCTGCGGTATTAAACAAACCTTGAGGATGTGGAAGCATTACATTGACTGCATATGGCTAAGTGAAAACTCAGAATGCTCATTGCCCTATAGATAAAATGGTAACAAGAGCCTCTAGTTAGCCAATTAATTATCCCTCAAAATAGAACAGGCAGCTGATCACACTGGTGGAAAAAAAAAAAAAAGCAGTTAATCTACAAATGCTAACTCAGCCTATCCTCTCCCAGAGAGGCATGGAAAATGAGACTCCAGGGCTCATTATTTCCAGGATGTCAAACATCACTCCTCAGTTCCAGACAAGAATTATGATAGGGAGAGAAATGTTCCTTAAACCCATGGAGATAGAACGCCAAACATGATGGGCAACAGGTCTAAATCCTGCCAAAAAAAAGGCTGTGGAGAGTTGTAGAAGAAAGCCCACCTATTCAATAATTCTGAACATGCCTCTCTCCTCTTTTCACTGCCTTTCTCATTTGTAGCTCCATCACTGGGCCTGAGTCACACCAAGTCCAGAGCATTGCTCTGCACTGCTGTGAACTTTGTCAAATAGAGAGGAAGAAAGTATTCAAAATAAAATAAAATAAAAACCTAGTGCTTCTCCGTGAAGCCGCCAGCACGGACTTGCCATGGAGATAGGAGAGAAGACGGGGGTATGTGTACCTTTCTCTAGGCAGCTGGTGGTTAGGGTTGTGTCGGCACCGGACACTGAGGCCAAAAAGTTTACGAGCAGTGCGTTGGATCTTCTGCCGTTGGGCTTCCATGGAGCTCTGCAGGAGCTTGTATCGGTTCTGAAGGTCCCAGTCATTGCCCCAGTGCTGGTGGATGCTCCCAATGGTCAGGAAGTGGTTGTTCGGTAGCCTTTTCATGAAGGACTTAAACTCATCTAGGAATACACAACAAAGTGACAGGCTTTTAGGCTATGTACTGAGAACGCGAGGCCTAATATTAGCTATTGAAGCAATAACAGTTGAAGAGTAGCAGGGCATTAATGACCAGATGAAAGAAGCTGATGAGCATCAATCCCCAGGTTTGTCATTACTCCCCAGGAAATACCCTAATTCTCTAATTTCTATTATAAGGCAGGATTTATAGTCAATGCATGTTACAGGGAAGATATCTTCCACTAATACCTACAGCACACAGATGAAAATATAATACTCCAGGGCATCAGATACATACTTGAGAGGTTCATGAATAGGCATTGGGAGCTGCACTTACCCTGTCATTGCTAAATGAGAAGGGTGTCCTAGCAAGGCCCTAGTTATGTGAGAGTATCCCACTATGAAAAGTATAGAGATTATAGCTGATCAAAATCTTTTCAAGTGAAAAATATTTTCATGTAAAACTGGCCTTTTTTTTTCAAAATCAGAAATTTTCATAATCTTATTTTGTTTGTTCGAAGCGTTCCATTTCTTTTTCTACTGCCAAGCTAGAAAATGTAGTCAGTCTTTCTGACTTAGAGATTATTGTTTTTCCCTCCTCCCCTTTTCACTTCTCTTTGCACCCTGATTTTGGTTGTCAAGTAAAATTTTAAAAAAAGGGGAGCGGCTGAAAGGAAAAGGAGGAAGAAAACAACAAGCAAAAAAAAAAAAAAAAAAATCAGAAGCAAACATTTTCTAAACCAAAAATTTTCTATAGAGATTTTTCCTAAACATTTTCAAATCAACATTTTTTTTTCATTTTGCACTTGTGGCATGAAGATTCCTTATAAATTATCAATATTTTTTCACTGTTTGCTGTTCTTCAGTCTTTAACTCAAATCTAGCAGCCTAACAGAGAAGGTCTGTGTATTAACCAGATAGGAAGTTATCAAGGAACATAGACATTCACCCAGGGCCGGCCTAGGTTTCTTTGCCCTAGACATATAGAGATTTTGTCCTCCCCCTGCCCCCGGGGATCCAGCTGCAGGTGGTGTTGCTGGTGCCCAGCCATGGGAAGGGATCTGTCCCCAGCTGGGGAGTGGCACCATGAGGGGGGCTCCAGCCACGCATGGGGAGCAGAGCAGCCCCAACTCAGCCCTTGAAACCCCCTAATTTTTGGTGCCCTCAGTTTTCAAACTTAGGGTTGGGACCCAGTACTGGGTCACAGATCTTCAGGCACTGAGTTGTGGCAGCCTCTGCTGCCGCTACCAAAAGACTGGAATGCATTGCTCAAAGATGCAATTGCTGGGTTGTGGGCATAAGCAATTTTTTTTTTCAACTGGGTCCAGAGAAAAAAAATTTAAAAATCACTGCCCTAGGTGTCCTCTTGGGTCAACTGTATGGAAGGACCAGCCCTATATTTACCATTCTACAACCTAAGCATCTAATAATAATTAAAATAAAAGACCGCCATCACACCATAAAGACCATAGGACATCTGGTTTCCTGCATCCTTCCCAAAATGCAGCTGGGAGATTATTTTTTAATCATCTTGAATCCACTCAATATATAATGTGGCATTCAGTCCCTTTGTCCTCCTCCCCCCCAAAAGACTCTCTTCCTTTCCCCAGTCCTCCAAAATGATCATCATGTGTAATTGTTTCTGTTGACCACGCTGATTATTCCTGGTACCTTTTAGTAATAAAAGCTCTGTTTTTGCTTCCCGCCCCTTACAAATCAATTTCCTCCAAAGCCTGTTTCCGTGAAAGACTGAGCTCTTTTCTCTTTGATGATGGACGTGCCATGATTTTGTGGAGACTATGGGATGAAATTTGAGTTCATTGTCTGTATTTTGATATCAGCATCACGACTCTGGAGAAAAACAAAGCCAGCAAAATAAAAGCTGCAGGGTGTTGGTTTGAAAAGCTAAAGTTTCACTTCAAGGCCAGCTTCTTAGTTATTATTTATTTATATTGCAATGGCACCTAGAAACTCTGCCTGGGGTTGGGACCCCATTTTGCCTGGCGCTGTAACCATGAAGTAAGAGAAGGACTCTACCCCAAACACTTTGAATACTAAACAGAAGCACTGGCTGGACTTTTCTCCCTCTCGGGCAGAAAATTTTTTCTTTGGCTAGACTACATCTTCCATGATGTACCACAAACTTCCCTTTTGAGTCACCCAGTGTATCCTGGGAGTTCCACAGCTTTGATTCGTCCCGGGAAAGTTGTCTGGCTGAGGAATCCAGCCTACAGAGGAAAATGGAGGCATAAGGTACCTGAACCACACCTGCCAGGAGGCACCTTGGTAACATTTTTCAAATTAAGAAAAAAATCAAATATTAGGCAAAATTTTTTGCAGTTCTCAGGTATTCAGTTTCTGAATGAAAAGTTGAATTTTTCCATGCAAAGCAGACACTGTTACACACATACACCCTCCACCATCCTGCACATACATTTACTCAAAACCCATTTTTTCATCAAAACAGTTTTGAAGGAGAATGTTTGTCCAGTTCTGCTAATTAGACAGGACAGAAATAGGAAGTGTTTTTATAATTCATTAAATGGATGGGAAACTTGAGGCACACAGAGATTATGGATGTATTCTCAGGTAGTGTAAATCAATCTAGCTTCACTGACTTTAAAGAAACCACATCTGTTTTCACCAGCTGAGGTTTTGCCTTTACATTACTTTGGGAAGGTCAGAGGAAGTATGAGACAGGAACAGGAACTAATGTATACAAAACCATCTTCATTTTCACTGCAACTTAAATTTACAGCTATATCCCTGGTCCCACTTTGGTTAAAAAGGCCTAAATATCAAAATGTGTTTTCATGGAGGAAGACTGAGTAAATCAGGACATTTCATTAATACAATGAAGAAGCATGCTAATTAAACCTTAGTTTTAACAGCACTTTTCACCTGCAGGGATATTCTATATGGAATATAGCAAATTGATAAAAAATATATACCAATTTGATATAGAAACTACATACAGGCATCACTTCAGCCATCACTGAAAGGCATCCACCTCTGAGAAGGAACATGGTAGCAGTTTAAGTGTGCGCTGCAGCACAACATACCAATTTAACATATTGCAAAGGGGTAGCCATGTTTGTCAGGACTCCTTGCTCAATTTAACATGGGGTAGTGAGAAAGTCTCAACTCAGATGAAATTGCAATGGAAATGTAGGGATGCTGAATACTGCTACATGTACAAAAATATGCATGGGGATCTTTGATGGCAAAATGGTTAAGGTATGAGATTCTGATTCTTCCCTCAAACCCATTTAAAGCAGGAGCAACTCCATTTACGTCACTGGGTCAGCTCCTCAGGAAATATAAATTCATATAGCTCCATTGACTATGCTCATCTTCACCAGATGAGAATCTGGCTCAATGGTTACTCAGGTGTGAAATCTATGTGGGGGTACAAATACTTGGAGCAGCACTGAATGCCGGTTCCAGGCACTGAAATATAGAAGACCCCTTGGCAGACCATTTAAGGCTCACAGTAGGGCACCTAAGCTAGATCATCAAGGGGTCAGGAGCCTACAAAACAAGGAGTAACAAAGGATCAGCTGAGAAGCGTGGCTCTGATGCTGCAGAGGCCCCCCAGAGAGATTTTTCATAAAAAGCATTTTATCCAAGGCCTCGTACCATTTGCCCATTGGACAAAGGAACATTTGTTCATTCAGAGCCTGAATAGAGCAGTTACGACTTAAGCACGAAATTGCATGAAACGCCATTAATTTCAAAAGCACAGCAGAGCTGGCCAAAAGCCAAACATGCTATGAATTTGCTTCAGGTCCATGTATTGTCACACAGCTCCAAAAGAAAAGCCCCTTGGAGGGCTGGCCCTTCCTAATAATTTGCATTCTCACGCTGGAGGCTGGCTTAATTTGGCTGCAAGCACAAACAAGGGCATGGATCATGGGGAGCAGGGAGCTAAGTAGCGCTTCATGTATTAATTCCCACTTCAAAAGTGTGCATCCAGGCTGGGACGGGATCAATGACTCCCCGTCTCTAGTGCCAAAGTGACTGCTGGGTGGAGTATTGATTGTACCTTCTCTACAGGGGTAATGAAGGCCAATGCAACTGGATCCACCCAGAGTTCCTGAAAGCCCTATGTTTTATGTAAGAAAATTATGGGCCCAATTCAGATATAAGTCACACTAGCATCATGTGGAAGAAACTCCACTGAAGTCAGCAGACTAAGCAATATGAGAATCAGGATTTTCAGGCTACCAGCTCTCAGGCAGCTCCCTTCAGCAGCCCGCATCTCCCCACAGCACAACTCTTTTGCAGGGAGTCAAAATCTCCCCTGTAATGTATGGAAAGGAACTGCTTCTGCACTGATAAAAAGTGTATAATTCAGAGAGAGCAACAGCTATATTCTGCATCATGCACATTGGGGTTGTCTATAATGAAGCAAAATTTTCCCACTTTTTAACAGTAAACTCGACTTCTTGGGATGCTGATCAGGCCCGTAGGGGATTTTTCATCAAAAGTGGATTTGGGGAGAATATTGGGTTTTCTATGAAACAATAGTTGTCATGAAAAGTAGCTGCTTTACATGAAAAATGTCAAGTTTGTGTGGAAAAAAAGGAACCCATGAAAATATTTCATTTGGTTGGGTGGCATTAAGGAAAAAGTCACGGTTTTCTGCTGGAAGAGAAATCCATTTTCCTAACATCCCTAGGTATTATCATTATGAAAACAACCACATCAAAATACCAAAATGGGAGAACAGCCTTTTGCCTAGTTACCTGAATTCTCCAGATCTTTATAAGCTTCCGTCCAGGACTTGGCCATGTTGGCCAGCGTGTACTCCATGATCTGAATGTCAGTGATGGGGCAGTTACATTGGGGAAATTCTTCAGCACATTGGCACCCACATTGACTGTTCCGACACACATACTCCCCTTCGCCATTGCACATGATGTAACTCAACGCAGACTGGACAAATTTCTCTTGTAAATACTGAGGGAAGATGATCTGGAGACCTAGCACAGAGACAAAAGCAGGAAATGTGAAAATAAATGTTTTGGGTTGCAGTTCCTTTTCTAAAACCTGTTTCATTAACAGCTTGGGAAGGTGAGAGGGAGGAATTAAAAGTTGCTATAAGATTTCTCTAGTTGTCGTGAACAAGGAATTTGGGATACAGGAGTCAGGCCTCAGGTACAGCACAACTGCTGAGCTGAGATCAGATCACATCTGCATGCCCGAAGGAGGTCACGCCATGGGGTATCATTTCACAAGCCTTACATCACAGTGTATACTACAAGAAGAGACATAAGGAGGGAGTCTTTCAGGTAAAATTGACTTTGTTATGCTATTAGGTGCTAGAAGAAACCTGCTAAAAACACAGTTCCCCAGAGAGCTCCCTGGGAGGGGCAACCTCTGTACCCTAACCCCACTGGGAGGAGGTTGTCTCTCTCTATTCATCTCAGCCCGACTCAGCTGCAGTATATTCCATCCTGGTACCAGTGCCGGCCTTTATACCTTTCCTTGGATGGACTTTTTCAGCCTTATCCACCAAGTGCTAGGTCAGACATATTTAGCATGAGGCCATTCTGACCTATTTTGTTGGAGACTAAATACCTCTCATGGCGAGGAAATGCTGGACCTAAGAAAGAAAGAGAGAAAGAGAGAGAGAGAGAAAGAGAAAGGCTAAAGAGGGATAGGCAGAAAGAAAAAGAATATAGTGGGAGATTTGTACAGGTGGCTAGAGGATTTTGGAGCCCAAGTCCCATGGAATATCTGTGAGAGCTAGGTGACACATCATCCTTTCATGCAGCCTGACCGTAATGCGCTTTTGATCATTTACACATGCTGTGAATCTAGTCCTATGTGTACTCCCCCTGCACACACACACACACGTGAATACACACTCACAGGCACAATATTTTTCTGTGCTCTCCTGTTAAAACCCAAGTCTGTGGGCTCCCAGCAGACAGCACAGGGCCCTGTAGGACTCACAGCTGTTTCCTTGTACCTGATAAATTCTGCTTGTCAGACTCTGTCAGTTTGTGAAGTGCACAAGGCAAGGAGAACAATAACAACGGGGGAATCTTTTGCAAGAAGCCGGGCCTGATTGCCTTTCTTCATAAAAGGCCCAGGGATCTCAGACTGGCAAATAAAGGAGTTTCTGGCTTGAACAGTAGTGCTGAACTCCAGTGTAATGAAGGCATGCAGGTCAATTACGCATCTGTTTGTGTTTCTATTGCTCTGAATTACAGTATCCGTCGCTGACAGCTCATTGGAGTGGAATGAAAATAAGACAATAATTCACAGGGTGAAACTGCGCAGAAAGGGCAGGAGGGCTTTGATCTCATTCAGGAGTTCAGCCCCCATCTTCGTGAGGAGTCGTTTGCACTCTAGGCAATACAAAGGTGGTTGGGGGCTCCTGAGAACCCAATTCCCAGCTCGTTTTAATGGATGTCTGTCCCTTGCCTGGTGCATGACGGAGCAGCTCAGGTACTGGGGTATCGCCAGAGTAGAGGGGGCAGGCCCAAGTCCCCTTTTCTTAACCTCTTTGTGTGCAAGAGTGGTTTATGCAGAATGCTTTGCCCACAGCAGTAAGCTGCCCAGTTGTCTGACCTAATTCTCACTCAAGCACAGAGCAATGGCAGCTGCCAGGCAGAATAAACATAGTGCTGTGTTCAGCCGGAGGTAATATTTGGGACACATGCATGATGAAAGCATTTGGGGCCTGGTTTTCAGAAGCACTGAAGATTTGTAGTCACCATCAACTATCCTGGAAATTATGGGTTCTCCACACTTATGAAGACCATGTCCTTCATGCACATTTGTCTGCAAAAATCAGGGCTAATGCAGGTAGAGGTGGTATTGGGGGATCTTTATCAGATAGTGGGCCAAATGCAGAATTTCACCTTTGTCCCACTGATCTTTCCTAGGATGGGTCTTAATAAGAACCTCAAGACTCCTCTTTTTGACTTCTAAAGAGATTGTGGGGCTCAGTATCCAGCTAGTTTGCACTCTACTTTATTACCCTATCACTCTCTAGACAGGATTTTCTTTTACAAACCTCATCCTGGAGTGAGGTGAAGATCTCCAACTGACAGGCACCATAACTTTGATCCACTTCTCTTGGCAATGAACACGAGTACTGAGACACTCAAAGTACCCGGAGAATGAATTTTCACATCTCAGGTGTCCTTGATTCACTTAGGATCTGGGGCAATAGCTAGTCATGAGTTGGACTCATAATATTCCACAGACCCAGCAGGAGAGGTCTAGATTCCATGGGGTTGACTCCATCTTTTGGCTACATGCTACGGGCATGGCCAACCCTGGCATAATGAGGTATTAAAAATAAAATAAAACATCATTATGCTTTTCAGCTCACCTAATTTTCTTTTTTTAGTTAAATTGCTGGCCTGCTTCCCAGTCCCACTGAGTGGTAGTTGCTTTCTCATGAGTAACAGTCCAGCTAACCCATGGGAACCACCTTGTACCTAGGTATACCAAGGATATACATGGCGCACGCTCTGATCAATGCTCGTCTCCCCTCATATACAGACCACACATGCATACACATACATCCCCCGGGTATGTGTACATAACATTATATGGCACGTGTCCAAACACACAGAAACACTTTTCAAGCAAACAGTCCCTTGTGTCCAATATGTGCATGTTCCTATAGTTACACGCTCACATATCCATATGTGGAACTACTCAGAGGCTCACTTGCAGACCCCTGTGCTCATTTTCATTTACATTAAGAAGCTTTACCCTGAGTAAATTCATTTGCACCAACTTTAGGGCCAGGTTATGGGCTGCCTGCCTTACAACAGGTGGTAAAAGTGTTAAGATGGACCTGAGAGGCCAATTAATGCAGCCAGTTGCTCCTTGAGAGGAGGCTGCTCCTAATTAAAGCCGTGGCCCAGAGAGGAAGGAGCTGGGCAGTGGTAGAAAGAGAAGCCGTCTGCAGCATAAGGAGAGTGAAGACGTCTGCAGTCACTTTCATGAAAGTAGGGACAACTGAGGTAACAGGGAGGCTCCTGCATGGTGAGAAGAAAAGTTGAGTGGTGGTGGGAGGGATGGTTATCTGGAGTGGAGGAGACACAACTGAAGCAAGCTTCTGTGACCAGGAATGCCACTGCCCCAGGAAAAGACCTGGGCCCTGCTCCCTGGGTCCAATTTGGCACTCCGGGCTGGAGAAACCATCAGGAGGGGGTATTGGAGGAGGAGGACCCAACACTTAGCCATGCTTTTGTGGTGTACAAAATATGCCCTTCACTCAGCCACAAGGAGATGCACCAGCAGTGAATTCACCCTTCTGCGGGCACTCAGTGTGTTGTAAAAGGGCCATAATCTAACTGCTGAATCTAGCGAGGCCCATAAATATGTACTTACATTTGAACACATGAGCAGTCCTATTGATTTCAATGTAACTGCTGATGTGACTTAAAGATGAGCACATGTTTAAGTGCTCGGCTGGCTCAGAGACTCATGCACTCATGCTCATGTGATTTCAAAAACACTGACTGGGGCACAACAAATTCAGTCTTTCAGCTTAAAAATACCACCTATCCTGCAGAAGAAGGGTTACATCTTTCTACAGGAACTGTCTGCTTTTCACAAAGATTATTTCCAGGCTAGGAAACCCTGACAGGAGAAGTTGAATATTCAGGTTTATAGGAATACAATAGCACACACATATGCTCATATTCACATTCACATGTAAGTACACAGAGGTGCATGTGCAAACTCAGACCAAAAACAGGTACACACACCTGTCTTCTCACCCTCCATGCTTCTGGAAGGCAGCACATCTTCTATGGTAACCCACTTTTCAGCATTAACCATATGATGAATGTCTGATGACACACTGAAGTGCAAACGCCTTCTTTAAAGGATGGAGAGAACAGAGATTTGGAGGAGAAAAGGGATATATGGGAGCTGGTGGGGGAAAGGGACCTGTGTTGATTTGGAAAGGGTTCTTAGAGGGGTTTGGCAGTGGCCCGGAGGTATCTAGAAAACATATTGTATTGATGTTGGCATCTTCACACGGCCTTTCCATTTGAGCTGAGTGACAAAAATGTTGACAGAACATTTTTCCCTTGAAAAATGCAGTTTTGTTAAAATCCAAATGTGTTGATGGGGAGGGAGAAAGTTGAAATGAATTATTTTGACTTCCTTGTTTCATTAGGGTGATGCTGAAATGCTTCATTTGATTTCATTATCTCTCATTTCAATTCCTTTTGTTACAAATTTATATTAAATATTTGAACAGTGATAATATACAAACAAAATAAGGGTTTTATATCACTGTTCTGACGTTATTGAAAGGAAACATTTTTACCAGATGGAAGCGAAAGAATTGGACCCCATCAAGGAAAAGCATTTGGATATTTCAGAACTGTATTTTTGGAGGCACTTCTGTTTTCCTAGAAATTTAGAGATGTTAGTTCCAATTTGGAATTAAAGTAAAATTGGAAATGTCAGAATTTTCCAAGGAACAGAAGTTTCATTTTCTAGCTAGCTCATTTGCAACCTCCAGCATTTCCACATAGAGCAAAACCTCACCAGTGGCCTGTTCTTTCCATTAGGCCGCAGAATTGGCCTGTATGCTTACTGCCTGAAAGAAAAGTGGGCAAGAATGCCTAGAGCAGAGCAAAGAGATGTAAGAAAAAATGTGGACACAGATGAATGCATAAATACTGACACCCATCCATGCACTCACATGATCTTTCATTGGTGAATATTTCTACTCAATCCAGGTAAAAACAGGCCTAGAACCAACACTGACCTTGCAGGACATCGAGATCTAATTTTAAACCTTCGCAGTCAAACCCATAATGGGCCTAACCATAACCTTTATGTGACCTTTGAATGGCTCTAGATCTGATCATTGCACATTGGACCTATGACTATCAGGGCCTTGGATGCTTCCTTGAGGATGAAATCCTCTCAGTTGCAGACTGCGGTCAACGGCTGGCTGCAGCAGGCTGGTTGGAAATCAGAAATCCTCCCTGTCATGAAGACACTGTTGTTTTATTGAACTGGCCTCCCAGCAGAGAGACATGAAGGCAGGAACATGGATTTCTGTCAGCCGCTCATGCTTGGCTGCTAATCAGATCAGAGTAGACTAAGTCCCGATTCATTACCTGCAGCCCTGTGACTAATTCTTAATGAGCTCTTGCAAAGCAGCTGAAGAGGAGAGAAAAGAGTCTGAATAATTATTCAGTGAACCACCTTCCAGACTGGGTGGATAACATCAAGGTGTAGTTTTAAAGGTCACTTTGCGTTATTAAACGGACAGCATTCCTCCCTGTCCTTGCATCTTTCCTTTAGCTCTGGATTGGTCAGTGTTGAGTCAGCCGGTCCAGCAGTATGTAAACCATGTGCTGTGTATCTTCCTATTACACAGGCTCTCACCATAAGTGTTCACTGCATCCTTTCACACATCTGAGTCACATATAAGGAGCAAGCACTCCTCTGTTCTGCCACAAGCCACAGGCCAGTACCTTCCTCCTTCCCTGACAGTGACTTTCATTTAACCTTTCCTCTTTTTCTGGCAGCCTACCCTTTCTTCCCCCTCTTTTCTCTTTTGTTGTCCCTCCCTTCCTCTTCAGACCATCTCAATCTCCACCAACTATATCTCTTTCCTCCCCACCCCCAGAGATGATGGGAGTTTACAGACGAGAGGATGGTCAGTATTCGGAGATTCTAAGTCCAGAAGACCTCATTGTGATCTAGTCTGACCTCCTGCAAAACACAGGCCAGCGAATTTCCCCCAAACAGGTCCCAGAGCGGATCTGTTAGAAAAAAAAAAAAATCCAATCTTGATTTAAAAAGTGTAAGTGACAGGGAATCCTCCTGGACCCTGTGTAAATTGTTACAATGATTAATTACTCTCACCATTAAATTTTACATGTTATTCCCAGTCTGAATTTGTCTCGCTTTATCTTCCAGGCACTGGATCATGCTATACCTTTTCCTGTTAGGCTGAGGAGCCCATTACAATTTTTTTTCCCATGTAGGTACTGCCAAACTGTGATCGTCACCCCTTAATATTCTCTTTACTAAGCAAAATAGATTGAGCTCCTTGAGTCTATCAACATGGCTATGTCTACACTTAGAGTTTCAGTTCGAATTCCTGAATTCGAATTAGGCAATTCGCAGTAATAATTATTAATTCAAATTCAGTCAATTTGAATGGACATGGCCACACTAGAAAATACAATTCGAATTGGCATGTCCATGAACAGGACTTGCTAGTTCAAATTCGGTAGGAGGCGCTATTGTATAGGGAAAAATCAAGCTGTGGCTAATTCAAACTACCAGTGAATTCGAATTGACATGACCACACTGGGTCAATTCAAATTACTCAGTTCGAATTGGCCTTGACTTTGAAGTCAAACAAAGTTTGACCAATCTGAAGTCAGCTTTCATCAATTTGAACTGAGGAGTTCCTCAATTCGAATTGAGGAAAGCCAGTGTGTCCATGCACTTAATATAATTCGAATTGATGGCAATCAATTTGAATTCAGCTCTAAGTGTAGACATACCCCATAAGATTGTTTAATCCTTTAATAATTCTTGTGGCTCCTCTCTGAACCCCCTGTTGAATTGTAGCACCAGAACTGGTCGTAGTGTTCCAGCAGTGGCCACACCCGTATCTAATGCAATGTTAAAATAACCTCTATGCCTATGCAAGATTCCTCTTTTTATTCAGCCCAGAATTGCATTACCTCTTTTGGCCACAGCAGCAGCACCACACTGGAGCTCATGCAGCTGATTCTCCACCAGGACCCGCAAATCTTTTCCAGAGTAACTGCCTCCCAATCATCACTTATTATACAACAGAGTTATCTGCTGCAGGCAGACACATCTGACAATTAGCCAAATTATCATGAAATCAGACTAACAGGTCAAGTCTAAGACCTTCCTGTAAACCTACTGGTAATGATTTACAAAAGTCTAGGCGTAACCACTTCCCCCGTATTTTCAAAAGGGACTGAGGACAATACACACCCATTGATTTTCAGCCAATGTCTTTGAAAATCCCACCCTTAATTATTGATAACCTTGGATAACTTTAAGCTCCATTGTTCAGTGGGGCCTGATCTAAAGTCCTTTGAAGTCAACAGGAGTCTTTCTATGCATCCAGTCTTTTGATCAAGTCCTTTGTTTGTTCGACTGACTGATCTATCAGTTTTTACTGAGGCTCATCCCCGTAGAGTGTGTGTGTGTGTGTGTGTGTGTGTGTGTGTGTGTGTGTGTGTGTG
>ML682047.1:8367810-8445410 GCA_007922195.1 Podocnemis expansa
TGTGTGTGTGTGTGTGTGTGTGTGTGTGTGTGTGTGTGTGTGTGTGTAAAAAAGAAGCCCCACATTATGTATTACTATCTATATGAGTTAGGGGAAGGGACATTTCAGTGATCACTAAAACATTTAAAGCAACATGACTACTATTTTGAAAGAAGATATTTAAAAAAAAATCCACAATATGACTTAGTAAATAAAACCAAATTTCTGTGAAACATCATGTTTCAACAGAATTAGAACACTTGCCAATTTATATCGAAAGCCAAACCATAATATACCATGTTCTTCTGCAACATTTAAATTTACAACTATAGAAAAAAATTGGACAAAATGTTAAGATCCATATTTCCTACTTTGTCAGCCATTGCATATAATCACAATGGCTTCCATAAACAGTGCATTTCCTGCTGCACTGTAATCAATGGAATGACTCTTATTGACTCTCAGTGGTACCAAAATTGATTATTAAATTAATTAACATACTTGGCCCATGACCTCTAGCTCCAAAATACAGGTGCCTATTGCTTGAACTAAAGAATTAGCTATGCTAACTAGTATCTGTGGTTGACTCACACACCTCAAGTGCAGCCACCAGAGAAGGACAATGGGCAGGGATGGATTAAGACATGCTGAGGCCCTCAGTTATGTCAAGATTGAGAGACTCCATACCATAAAAAATAAAGAGGAAAAAAGTCTATTACATTATAACAGAAGGGTAATGAGGCTCCTCATAATGTGAGGCCCTAATCCAGGGCTTACTTGGTTTGTGCCTAAATCCAGCACTGACAATGAGACATTCAGGCAGTATGTTAATTAAATACCTATGGATATGTTGATAATTCTTCACGTTGATGTATATGCCCTAATACAAAAGCAAAACACCCATTTATTCTCTGGGGCCTTTGACTTTGTTTCAGAACACAGTTAATATGAATAGCAAATCAAGCATAGCATAAATTCACATTATACTTAAGATACTAACCAAAAAAAAATGAATCTTGAAAGGTATACCGCCTTTACACAGTCCTCTTTCATTTCCCAAACTACAGCTTGTCCTGAATGCCAACAGACTCAGGGCAGTTCAACCAAGAGAAAAGAGTTGCAAGGTCACGTAGAAGCAATGGGCTTAAATTACAGCAAGGGAGGTTTAGGTTGGACATTAGGAAAAAAAAATCCTATCTGTTAGGGTGATTAACCACTGAATAAGTTGTCTAGGCAGTTTGTGGAATCTCCATCATTGAAGGTTTTTAAGAGCAGGTTAGACAAGCACCTGTCAGGGATGGTTTAAGAGGGTACTTGGTCCTGCCATGCATGTAGGGGACTGGACTCGATGACCTCTCCTGGTCCCTTCCAGTTTCTGTGATTCTATGTATAGGATAAAACCATAAACTCTCCCTGAAAAACAATAGACCTCCAATACAAATTGTAAAGCATTTGTGTGATGATACAGGGACACATCTGCAGGTCTACTGACTTCAAAGGGCTTTAGGTCAGGTTCACAGCCTTTCCCTAAATCTCTCTCCTTTGCTTTTAGACCTTCTCTCCTTCTCCTTCTCCCTGTTTCAGGCATTTGGTTATCGTTACTGTTACTGTGTGAACTGCAGTAGTGTGTAGAGGACTCAGGGCCAAAACAGCAAAGGCCATTAGAAATCTAAAGGCGCATCTAGGTATCTAGTGGGCAGGGCCATAACTACAGCAGGGGGTGCAGGGCTTTGCCCCAGGCATGCCAGAGTGGCTCCATTGAGCCATTTCATTAAAGGGCACTTTCCATGCCCAGGCACTGATCATTGTAAGGGGCACTGTAATCAGTAGTTATGGCTCTGCTAGTGTGATTTACCAACCCTTCCAGACAGATTAGGCACCCAGCTACCACTGAAAGCCAATTGGAATCAGGCACCTGTATTATTTAAGCACTTTTAAAAACCTGACTACTTTCCTTGATATATCTTTAGGCAGCTGAATGCCTTTGCAGTTGCGGCCCTCAGTCAGGATCAGCCCATTGTGCTAGGAGCTGTACATATACAAAGGGAGCCACTGTCCCTGATCGAAGGAGCTTGCAGTTTAATTGAAGATAAAGCGAGTGAACATAACAACCACTAGGAGAGGAGGAAAGAAGAGGGTGAGGGTAGGTGCTTTGATTTTTTTCTTATCATTCCTTCCCCATCTCACATTCTCTCATTCCTTTATTCCTTTTCCTACCTTGCAGGTGGAGTTTGCTCTCGGTGCTTTGCAGAAGGACAGAACTCACAGAGTCCAGATTGTCATAGCTGTTACAGCCCAAGGGGCCAGTCCGAGTTTCTGTTACCTAAAGCAGAGTACCAAAAAACAGACAAACAAACAAAAAAGCCATTTGTTTGCAGCATTTCCAGGAAGTTCTAGCCCCTGACATGATATCTCTACAGGCTACCTGACACTCCCACCCCTCATATCACCACTAAAATATAATCTACAGGAGGTGGGTAAAAGCAAAATATCCCCAATGGATAGACAGGGCCAGGTTAGGAATACAAGCAAGCTTGAAAAAGCTCTATGCAGGTGCATGTTGTCCCTTGTTTCATATTATTGGATATGAATCTGGGCCTGGTGAATGAAACTGCAGGGTGATGCAGTGAAATTATCCTATTTTCTCTCTATGGCAATCTAGAGGAAATGGACTGAGAACCAGATACAGTGAATGATGATCCTTCAACCCCACTACACATCCACATATTATGTATAGATGGAGACACAGAAAATCCTTCTGCTCCTTGTTGTATTGCTTGTGTTATTGTTGGTATCTAGCTATAGAGGAGATTGCCCATTCTGAATTCACAATGGGCAATTATCTGCTGTCAGGCCTTCAGTATCTCAATGTAGCTTCTCATCCATGGGGGAATAGGCTGGGCCAGGAGACACCACAGAACAATAACACAAGCCAGAGCCTTTCAGCAGTGCCTAAGAGTGATGGCTTCATCCAGATTGCCTTCCCTGCAGAGAATTCCCTGACAACTGAATCCCTCCCAAAGACAGGCTGAGTGCTTTCAGAGGAGGAGGCTGTTGTTTGTGGATCCATTTTCCCTTCCTTTGTGTCCTCGCAGTAGCTTCCCACGCTCCCCCTCCAGCTCATCTCTATCCGTTTTATTCTGGAAACCCTTGTAAAACCTTGTGGGCTTTTCTCATTTCTTTGTAATCAATTCACTGGAGAGTTGTTCAACAGAAACTGCTCTATTACCTATGATAGGAAAACATGCAAGGGTGGCATGATGCTGTTTAATATTCTTGCTGCTACAGAACCTGCTTGCCTATTTGCATGGTCCGTGCCATGGCCAGGCTATCCTTAACATCAGTGCCATACTGCAGTGGGTGTCGCCTTCCCCAAAACACTATTGCACAAGAATGATCTGTGCTTACTCAATGCAAAAGGCCCAACAAAATGCCATATTCCATCTAACAGGAGTGCCACTCTTGAGAAGAAAGTTGTGTTGGAATGGGTGGTGCCTACCCAGGAGCACTATTCTACTAAAGGGCCAGCCCTGACTAGCTCATTATTGCACTGGAGTGGCTGTCTGTCCCCACCCAATTTCTCTCGTTGGAATCTCCATAGCAGCAGGAGCAATACCTTGATTGCTCCAGTAGAGATCTGGATCTCATGAAGTCTCCTCATGGTGCCATCACGGTCCACAAAGTAAGAAGAAGCAAGCTGGTGCAGTGCCTCAACACTTTGGGTAGCGTTTCCTGACTTCCTGTCAAGTCGACTTTTGTCCATGTACATGGTCAAGGCCTCCTCCCCTGCATTGGAAAGAAAACAGGCTTGTTGATTGGAAGGTCTGCTGATGCCCCACAAGGCAATGTGTGTAGGATCCCACACTGTCATATGCTGCACATGAGCAATACAAACTCAGCTGTCTGTACCCCTGGAGATGTTCACCAAAGCCGGTTCCATTCTTCTGTACAAGGGGCAGATACAAAATCTGGTGAAATGAGAATAGCTCCATTGAAGCTAACGATCTGGATCCCCAGTTGGTGTAAATTGGCATAGCTTCATTAAAATCAATGGGACTATGCTGATGTACACTAAGTGAGGATCTAGCCTATCATGTAGAAAAAAAAAATGCCTCTTATTTGGGGACACATCTGGATCGATTGGCTTGTGGCCAATATTTAGACTTGGTGGAAACAGATGCAACACTCATAAAAGTCTCAGTGGCATAAATGATGGTTTAAGTTACATATAGCTCATAAGTGAATGAGTGGGTGTAACGTGTAAACATGTTATTTGATTTGTATCACTTGAGCATCCAGTGGCTATTCAGCATGAATGGTTGAGGAGTAAGAGGAATGAGGTGGCAAGCAGAAAAAAGCAAAGAGCAGTAACACAAATGACCACTCCACTCATCTTACAGTCCTGTAGAGCACAGGTGAAGAATGTTGCATGGATAGAAAAGGAAGGGAAGAGGCATTGCACAGGACAAAGGAGTGCAGATAAAGCAATCTTGGTATTAATGAGAGTAATGCTGCCCAGAAAATGACAGAAAATCAGGAAGTACAAAGGTTAAGAGTCTCAAAAGCGGCAAATGTTAATGAAGAACAGCAAGAATCTAAAAGAAAAGAAAAGAAAAGACCAATGCTTACAGCCACACTTTACTTTAAAAAAAAATCTAATTATTATGCATGAGCCAAAATACAGTCCAGAGGACTCGCTCTTAGCTGTGTTAACTTTGCCAGGCTGATGTGGTGTGACAAGCAAAACCAACATATTTTCCTCACTAAGGTCACAAAATCTGATTCTGAATCTACACACGGAACAGAAGGGGCCATTTTTACATAGTTAGCTATAAGAGAGGAATCGAAGTTTAATTAGAGTGGAAGTAAGTAGCACCTGCTGTAATAACCTGCACATCCAACAGATGAATTGATATTTATTCTGACGGTTCTAATTATAATAATAGGGCTGGATGAAAAAAAATGCATCAACACTGTTTTTGATGGATAAATATTCAGTTTGGGGGCACTTGATTTTTCTTAGAAGGAAAAACTGGTGTTTTTTTCCTGTGGCAAGTGGTCACGCCCTGTGACAAACTTTGAGTTGACACAATTAAAAAAAATAATGTGAAAAGTCTCATCATATGGAAAATTTCATTTTTTCATTTAAAAACTACACAGCTGAACTACAGAATATTTTGACTTAGCAATATTACCACAATACCTAATTGGTTTTGTAATTCAGTTTCTCATGTCCTTATTCGCCTGTATGGACCAGACTCCCTATCTGATTCACACATCCAATGATGCACCATGGACCACAACTCACTTGATAAATCCCTCCCCTTTCCAAGACGGGAGATAGAGTGCATCATGGGAAATAGTTTGACCAGGGAATCCTGCCTAACGGTTAGAGGGGAATGGGAGCATGAAGCAACCCTATGCTACTCCCATGATGCAAAGTAGTGGCATGTAAAAAATGTTTCAATTTTTTGCCAAGAAGTCAAAATTTTCTGTGGAAAGTTTTGACAAAAACAAACAAAGAAAAACATTATTTTCATCGATATTTTCCACAGAGGAAAATAAATGTTTTTGACCATCTCTAAATCATCATCCTCATCCATGTGTTCTTTCATGTGTCATGCGTCATTCAGCATGCCTAGTGGTCTCAGTTAGGGATCATGGCTTCACCATGTCATGCCCTGTATGCGCGCATAACAGAGGAGATGTTTGCTGCCCCAAAGAGTTTACAATCTAAACATATGATGAAAGACAACAGGTAGATACAAAAAACAGACAGGGGAAGCACAAGGTAATGAGAAAAACATGATAAGCAGTGGTCCCAGCACAGCACCTGCTTAGCTGCTTTCAAGCCTCTTGCAGGTGCCACAGTGCATGTGAATTTACAGACTGCGTTGAGGGAAGATAAAGTTGTTGTTTGGTAGATTTTTTTTTTTTATAGGAAACCATGAAGGGAGAAGTGTGGAAGAAAATGGAAAGGTGCTTGTTGGGAAAGTCTGATTAACAGGCGATAAACTCTGTAGCTTGAGCCAAATTTATCTTTGATGCAACTCCTCTGAACTTAGTGGAGTTGCACCCGAGATAAATATGGTCTTTTGTGTCCATTTCAGACTAGACTGCTATATGTAGGGGAATGTGGTACCTGGGGGCCCTGACTGCATCTCCTAGATGGCAGTTAGTCAGCCAACTCCTGTTGAGCTCCATGGGATCTGGGAACTTCTTTATGGCCTTTGGAAAGACCCACACCTTGTTTCTACTTCCCATGCATCTATCTCAAGGCCTTTTTCAGTCCCTGACTCAACAGAGACTTAGGGAATGCTTAGCTCAGACAATACTTTAAGCTGGAGGTCTGGTGCGCCTACTTGGGGCAGGTCTACCCTATAAACTTACCCTGGTGTAAACATATGATGCTCAGGAATGTAAAAAAGCAATATTCCTGAGTGATGTAGTGGTACCAACCTAACTCCAGTCAACATAGATATCGCCTCTCACGTTGACGGATTAACTACACCAATGGGGAAAGCTCTTCTGTCAGTGCAATGTCTTCACTGCAGCACTACAGCAGCGAAGCTGCACCAGCGTGTGACATGTAGACTTGTCCTTCTGCTGCTCTCAAGGTACGGTGAATAGGAACATCAGTGGAGCCACAGAAACCTGTGTTGCAGCAGTGGAGACAGACCCATGCCACACTGAGTACATATCCACTGGGTTTTGGTAGATTTGTACTTGTCCTGGGTCAGCCAAACCTGTTGCTGCTGCCGTTTATATTCACACTGACTTAGTCACTGAGACAGCCCAAATCTGGGTGCAGAAGCAGGAGACTCAGATTCCTGGCTTGTCATGTAGACATAGCCCTAGAGACCCAGAAGAAATCAAAAAGCCTGGTTCCTGATTAAATGCCTGGCTGGTAAATCCCCTGGGCAGTAACCAATGGTGCTAGAGTACTGAGATGTTAACAACGGATCTAAAAATGGACTCTATATTAAGAGAGCTGAGTGGTAGGAACAAGGGTCCCAGATGTTGGATGAAAGTAGGTTTTCTGAAGCTAGGTCCTAGAGAGTAATTGGAGAACCCAAAGCTTTTAAGGCACCGCAACAGCTGTGTTCTGTTCCCAAAGAGGTTGTCATTTGACCCTGGCATAGGTTTGAATCTCTCCATGGGGAGGATGAGAAAAATAGGAGAATATATAAATGAAAATCCTCTTTGCTTCATTCAGTGCACATCCTGGAAAACAAGCACGGCTCCTGAGACATGAATGTGGATGGCGGGAGAGGCCAGAGAGAGGCTGTTGCTTCAAACCCACTCTGTGTGCATGTGCCTGAGTCTGGGAAAAGCACAGCATCCCCATGGGAAGAACCAGTGAAAGGCGCCCATAGATCAAGAGGGGTTAATAGACTTTTGCTGCATTATTAAGTCTTAATTTCTCGTTTATTAAGCAGATGCTATGTGCTGAGTTGTCCTCCCTTCAGGGCTTTCCCTGAAAATTAGCTCTCGGCTCCGTGTACTTCATCCCTGAGCTTGTATGCCCGAGATATGACCCTGCACCAATTCCTTTGTCAGAACTAAATTGGAGCTGAGCTGACTCTCTAGCAGACTCTGGGGGAAACCAGATGCTTTGCAATAGAAAGATAGCATGGAAGGGCATTTGGGCAGGAACAATGCTGGCTGTGGGTTTGCCTGCTTCATCCCTCTGACTTCCTTTAGTCCGTCAATAGCTGCTATGCAAAAAAAGAGACTTTTGCACATTTCTCTCTTGCTGTTTAGCTGGTTATGTGTCAGGCTGAAATTTGAATTTGCAAAAAGCACAATTCTCTGGGGAGCTACTTTTTTATGTGGTCCAAGGTATTCAGAGACTTAGAGAAATAGAGATTCCTGACAAGTTCCAAAGGAGTGGCCATATCAGTCTAGTTCAGTGAAATAGAGAAGGAGTCTGATGGAACTTTTAAAGACTAATAAATTTATTTACCAAATGAGCTTCCATGGGAGAAAATCCCACTTTGTCAGACACTTGAAGATGGAGAACTTACAGAATGGTAGTAAAATAAATGCAGCAAAATGTAAGTCATAGGATCAGGTCAGACAATTGCTTTGATTCGCTGTAACAGTTTGACTTACACTTCCCTGCATTTGTTTTCCTCCCATTCTGTACGTTCCCCATGTCCAAGCATCTGACAAAGTGGGATTTTCTCCCAGGAAAGCTCATGTAATAAACACATTTGTTAGCCTTTAAAAGTGCCACAAGATGCCTTATTTGTTTTAGATTCTTGAGTGACTACCAGGATTTGGATTAGCCTACAAACTCTCAGTGGAAAATGTCTCACTCCATGCACAATGCACTCTGTGTTGCAGCCATAAAGCTGCATCATCTTCATCAATACAGTTATCAAGATGAATCCTTCCTTCATTTTGTCATGCCTGCCCCAACTGCGCTGCCTTGGGCAGATTGAACACGCAGCACTCCTTTCCCACACCAGCTCTCGTTACATGCCTCTGCATATTTAAAAATGTTGTGTTGTAAAAACAGGAGACACAACAAGCCACTGTGAATAATTCACAGCCTCGCCCGGGTGAAATTAAAAATATATTTCACCGTTGAAGGTCTTTGTTATTTGGAATTTCCAAGGACATAAGAGAGAAAAAGCCTGCTGATGGGAAGAAAAATAAAGCCACAAATAAAACTCCATTTGCTCAGTGGTTTCCTCCTTCACCATCTTGCAGTGCGTAAAATATGATTCCAGGGCAACAATTCCTCAACAGAAAGTAATTGTCTTTGCACCTAGTTCTTTTAGGCCCTGCTTCAACCCATCATGTCTTTCCAGCAAATCACTTGAGCATGTGCTTTGCTGTATGGGAACATTGTGTGACTGGGGTGATAGAATTTGATTTGCTGCATTAAACAAGCAGTGGTGTATTAGGGAATCTTTTTGGGCTGCCTTCAGTGATAGCTAGTACCCCATAACTTCACTGGGTACACACCAATTTACTCTATCTGATCTGCTGCCTAAGTTGCACATGAAAAACATGCATGCAGTGATGTGAATCAGTCTAGTCTTATCTATACACAATACACTTAAAGTGCTTTCCACAGCCCCCAAAGGAACAAGGACTAGAAATTTCACTGAAGATTTCAACAGGATTTTCAGGATTTCAGCTGGTTTTTTACAAGCTCAAGAGGAGAGCAGGCACACGGATTTTGTCTGGAATAAGGGCTTGCAGTTGTGCCTGCCCAGTCTCTGGGCAGCCTATGAGGACAGAAAAGTTGCCTGATGACACTCCGCCTGCTGGCTGAGGACGTCAGCAAGCTCTTTAAGCCCAACAGCAACAATTGATCTCTGGCTGCTCAACTTACCTGCCCACTGGTGTCACCAGTGCCATGCCTGTCCTGCACCTCGCTTTACCCCAGCCCTGTTTGTTTCTAGCCATGCTCCTGTCTTAGTCTGCAGCAGCTCTGCTCCCTGCTTAGCTCTGTCTCCTGCTCCCTGACTCCAGCTCTGAGCTTGGTTGCTGTTCCTGGCCTGATCTCCTCTGTTCTCTGACCACCAGGAATGATTACCTGCACTGCACACATACACATACTCTATATGCTCAAAACCTGATGTAGACATGTGCACATCCAATGTATAAACACACATGGGTCGCATATTGTGTATGTGTAAACACAGATCCCAGAAGGACTACACACATCAGACAAAGCACACCTGCATGTGTGTCTCTCACACTAGCACACATTAAAGTGTCACACCAAGCATACATGCGCATGTGTCACACCCATGACACCCTCTCTCCCCAGACACTTTCTGTTTGATAAACCAAGGAGACCATTCAGCAGTCACCTGGGCTTCAGAGCAGATCTGCAGGACAATCTGGGGCTCCAGTTGGGAAATGTGACAGGCATGTCTCGCCACCACACCAAGCAGCCTACATCCTGCTCCAGACCTGAAGAAGAGTTCTGTGTACCTTCAAAGCCGAAGTTGGTCCAATAAAAGATATTACCTCACCCATCTTGTCTCTCTTCTATCCAAAGTGACAGAGAGCTAGAAGACCATGCTTCCTTACTTCTCACAGAGATGCGTGTAAGAAAATACCTTAGTTGCCACCTACCTCCCAGAGTGGCAGAGATGAGGATGTGTGTGCCGTACTTTTTGATGATGGTATCAATGAACTGTTGCGTGGTAGGTCTCCTGCCCAGCAGGCGGATGCTTCTCTGGAATTCAGGCATCAGGGGCACGGGGTTGCGGAGCAGGTCCCTCCGCTCGATGGCTGTGTTCCTCACCTTCCAACGGGCAAACTCCCTATGTGACAACATGGAGAACACAACACAGGTGAGGCTATGAGTTTGGACACGTGGGAAGAATCACTCAGGACGGGGAAGATGAGGTCAAAAGGGGAAATACTGTAGGACATCCCCACATAGATACATAGGTGAAGCTCCAAGGCTAGGCTTAAGGAGAGGGAAGAAGAGGAGAATCAAGAAATTGTTACACAATACCAACATACCTTAAGAGACAAGGCCTGAGTTGGGGGGTGGGTGAACCTCAACAAGTTCAGAGGTAAATTTCAGAGGCAGTCCCAAAAATACCCCACATCTGCCTACACTTTCCTCTAAAACAGCTGGTTTAGGATACTGTTCCAGACAGAGCTGGATCTGATCCAATATGGCAATTCCTGTGTCCAAGTGTTTCCATATTATCTTAATTCTCTTGTAGTGCAAAACTCAGCTAAAAAGTTGGATAACACAGACTTTCTCATGGTGTCCTGATCTTCCAAACTCTGGAGTACAGAGGAATGTAACCCATGACGCAGACAGAATAGGCTCAGCACCTGCCCTCTGAAAATCAAGCCCTGTAGGAAATGTCAAGTTGGGAGGCCAAGAACTGAGGCACCCAACATTACTAACCTCCTTTGCCAAATATTGGCTAAGGTCTATGAAGAAAACCAATATTTATAACTTTCCTGCAATACTCATGACACTATTTTAAGCCATATATTGCCATGTCCAGTTGCATTAAAAACTCTATTCCTTTTCATTCATTTATTTCGGTAAACCAGACAAAATATTAGTTCAAATAGTGGGAAAAGGATAAGTGGAATTTTCTGTCTATCTCAAGAAGGGTTAGACTCCCAGTGGATGGGAGGTGAAACTAACATGCAGAAAGATCATTTAGGGCAGTGGTTTACAACCATTGTGCTGGGACATGTTACCGTGTTGCCACACAGCGGTAAATGTGTTGCAGAGAGCTGGGGAGATAGCTGGATTCAGTCTCGGGGGCGGGTGGGTCGGGCTTGGTGTATCATATCACGGCATATCATGACTGAGTGGGTCATGACTGACAAAAGCTTAAGAACCGTGGATTTAGGGCATTCAGCAAAGCCATGATCAGAACCTAGTTTCCAGTCTGGTTCTCTAGCCACAGGGCCTTTCTGCCTTTTAGATTATTTTAATGAATATAATCGTTCATGTTCTTATTTTGATATGGTCCCAGTCCCAGGGTGACTAATAGCAATAAAATTGACAACATACCAGCCTTTAATTAAAAATACAAATTCCAGAGCTGACTCCCACTTTTTAATCCCCAGACTTTCAAAAACCTCTCCCAAAAAGTATTATCACTGTGCCCTACATCTCACTACACCTGGGCAATGGAAAGAGTAGATTCCAGAAATATGGACCTTTCACCAAAAATACCCTGCCACCAGTGTTGGAGACCTTTCCCAAGCAACCAGTAATGAGAACAACCCAACTGACCGATTATGCCTGTGCTTGTACGCAGGCTATTCACAGAGCACAGAGAGTGCCAAGGGCATTGCTGGTGCTGGGCTTATGGGGCTCGAGCCCCGAGTCAGCACCCGAGCCCCAGGTCTGCTGCTGGGCCACCTCCAGTGGCAGTGTGCTTATGCGGCTTGAGCCCTGAGCGAGCCCTGGGTCTTTTCTCGGGCCAGCAGCACTTCTGGTGAGTACCAAGATATGTACAGGTGTTCACTACATGAAACACAACGTGGGGATATCTTGTGCTCATAATGCATAGAGAACAGCCCTCCTGGGGCAAACTGGTGTGATATGGTGTTAATTTGGGGCCTGATCTGACCCTGTTGACATCAGGGGGTTTTGGAGAGGCTCACAGAGCAGTTGAGAGACAGTACGTCTTGTATGGCTAAAGCCACTCACGCTGTGAGCCTACCTCATTGGTTCTTTTCAAGAGCGACCCCAGAGTCCCTCTGTTGGGACAGACAGAACGGACAAAGCCATGGATCACTGTTGTGAAGGCCACCTCAAAGAGGAACAGTCTTTTCCTCTGGGCCAGTCCATAGCTATCAAGATGACTATGCCATGGCTGCTGGCTATGAATCTAAGAACGATGAATCCAAACCGAGCCCAGGGACTTGAATCCCATAAACAAATGGACATTTTCAGCCTGAAAGAAAGTACATCCACAATCCTCCCCATGTTAGGGGAGTGAAGTAAACCTGCAGTCTAATGTAAATCAACAATTATGGAGTCTCCACTGTGCAAAAACACGGGATATATTGGTAGAATAGGCTGAGGAAAAGCACAAGAGTGTATGAATACAGCAAATGTATTTTGCTTTGACTCCACAGAAAGCAAAGCTACTTGGGGTGACTAGCTGTTAGTGTGGTGACCCCCAAGCCCTAGATGGGCACACAGAGTGTAACCAGATCTGGCCAGAGAAGTAAGTCACACCAGGTCAATACTCTTATTGCTGGGTGTGAAAATGCTAATGGACAGTCCAGAAGGATGTGATTAATGCTTTACGGTAAATAACAATCGCTGTGTTCCCACCCAGCAAAAAGGATAAAAGTGCCATCTGTGCTCACTCCCTAAAGAGATGTTTGCGAATTCCCGGAAAACTCAAATGCACTACTGCTCTCCAATTACAGCCTCTCATATTTACTCTTACCAATAAAGACAGAGGTCAAGAGAATAAACCACTAGCCCTCCAGGATATGTCTCCACTACATCTGGGGGGTGTGATTCCCAGCTCAGATAAACAGACTTGCATTAGCTCAGATTGAGCTAGCATGCTAAAATTTACAGTTGACCACAGTGACACTGGTGACTCATGTCCAAACTTGGCCAGCTAGCATTAACTCCCGCCAGTGCTGTGTCCACACTGTTGCCTTAGTGAGCTAGCTTGAGCTGGGCTACTGCAAGTCTGTCCACCTGTGCCGGGAATCGCACCTCCCAGCAGCCCACTAGTTTCAACTGAAGCTGAGAAGAGGAGCTTTGGATACCTCCTGCTCCTAGATTTGCCAGAGTAGGTTGCTTTCAGGCTCTGGAAGTCAATGCACCCTGTTCTAAGAATGAGTGGAGACAATCATTGCACACATATGTCCCAGCATAGACTTTAATACTGAAGGCAACATTATTTTGCCTCAAGATTGGATTTGCATTAACATAGTAGATCTTCTTGTCTAATTAGACCCTCTTTGTAGTGATTTGATGTCTGCTTTGAGCGTTATGAATGGAAAAGGCTCAGCCAGTAGATACGTAAACTTCATACCATTTATCTACATTCCTGATTCTAACTGCAAGAACTTAGAGGCGGTGTCATAGGTTTGGATGAAAGGAGTGATCGAGTAAGGTGCAGGGGGCTGAAGGCATGGGGTAATAGTTACCTGCCGTGCTGTGGGAAGTGCAACAGCCCTGCATCTGACTGGAGCTGTGTGGGGAGAATGGTAAATCTGTTTTGCTGAGGGTTTCAGAAGTTCTGAATTTGGTTTTATTCTGATTTGGAAGAAAACCCAGGCACCCAGAAATCCTCCATGAAACAGAATCCAGAACCTTTTGTTTAGACCAATCAAAACATTTTGGTATTTTCAACATGAAATCTCTCCTGGCTGGCTGAGCTGTGGGCCTGGAAGCTGACATCCTTAGCACTTTGGAGCCAGTGCTCCCCGAGTCTTGATTCCTCCTCAGCCCTCTAGGCAGGTAGGTATCTGACCAAAACCTGCCTATGTTCTACCGGGCCTTCAGCAAAATGGAACCAACTCCACAAAGCATTTCAATTTCAGTGAATCTGAATTCTCTGACCAAAAAAAAAGAACAACTCCATTGAGACTTTCCAGCCAGCTCTGATGCCTGCTTTGGGTTGTGAATCTCACATGCAAGCTGAAGACAGACCCTTGCAGAAGACTTTATCACTCCTCTGTTCCTGCAACTCTGCCACAGACAAGGCACCTGCTCTAGAGTAAATGCTTTGGAACCAAAACCTGACAAAATTTGATCGGACCCAGCCAGGGGCTCAGTCTGCATTCCCCCTCATCACAGTAAAGCAGTGTTTGGATTCTGTGCATAGCAGACGGACTAGTTAGCAGGGTCAGAGAAGATGTGTCCATTTCACTGATCTTGCAAGCAATGAAAAAGTGTTTGACCAGGAAGGGGTCTCATTCTCTTGACAGAGAACCATGCTCTGATTAGAAATCCCAATCCCCATATGGGAGAGTTGGCCCCTATTGATCATGTTGGATTCTGTTCCTCCTCAAAGTTCTCAAATCCCAAGGCGTCACACTGGAGGCGAAAGTCACAATTCCATTTTCTTCTCCTAAAAGTCATATTCATGATTTTCCAGTGTCGATGAGTAAAGCTGAGCAAATAATTTACAATAAATAATTCATGCAAATGAGTTGTTTGTCTCCTGCTGGTAGAATATCCATGACTCGTTGGCAATTTCTTCTGATTTATACCTTATTTGAATTTACTTTACATTTCTCAAACTTTCATTTTATTTTAGAATTCATTGCTCATTAATCAAGTTCTGTGGCTGCATTGTGATTGGTCAGCTAAGTCATGCTGTTGTTTAGCTGCCCTGTTTAGCGCACACGAAAACAACCAATTTTAAAATTTGATTATTTTAGTACTCTTGCCCATAGCTTCATCATTGCTTTCAATGAACATTTGTGCCAAAATGTAAAATATAAATAATAAAATTAACACCAAAATTCAAGCTCCAGAATGGTGGTGTTTCCCTGCCTCCCTCCCTCTTCTTCCTCCCCCTCATATAAAATGCAGGGAGCCTGAGGAACTCATTGCCACAGTGCTTTGTAGGAGTCAGAAAAAGGATTAGACATTTATATGGATAATGAGGACAACCAAAGTTGTTATGTCTATTACAAGTTTTGTAAGACAATCTTGAATTGGGCAAATAACAGATTTTTTCTTGTTCGCTGGCAAATCAAAATAATAATAGTAGTTTTGGTTGGAAACCAAAATCAAAATTTATTGACATACTTGACAAACTGGAAAATAATTACAAATTATTTGAGGTCAAATGAAATATTTCATTTTGATTTTTGTTATTTTTAAATGTCTGTAAGCATCCTGGAATAACATTCAAGGAAAGTTTGATGGGCAAAGTGTTTTTGAACAGAAAAATGAAAACAACTTATTTAAAAATGCTAAAAGAAAATGTTTGATCTTTTTCCTAGATTTTATTTTAAGGGATTTCTTTTTTATTGGCTGAAACAATTCAGTAAAATATGCACAAGTTCACAAAATATTTTAGTGTGACCAAATCTGCATTTTTCATCCAAAAAAAAAATCAGTTGTCAAATTTTGCCTAGATCTCACATAATCCCTTGTACTTCAAGGCATGAGCCAACCAGTGATTGGATGGTAGGAAGAAACTTCTCTGGAAGTAGGTTATCTCCTAAGTGCCCATGGCATGGATTCTTAGATCTTCCTCTGAAGAAGCAGCTACGAACCACGACTGTTGACAAGATACTACACTAGTTGAAGATTGAGTCTGATCCAGAATAGCAAAGCCTATGTTTGTTTACTGTATTTGTGGGAAACAATGGCATAAAAAGGCAACCAGAAAGTGCATTAAAAATCTCAGCACTAATTCACAGAAATCATTTTGCTATAAGAATAAGACTCAGCTCTTGCATTCATGGATCTCAAAGCACTTTATAAAGCTCATGATCCTCAATTTTCCAAATGGGGAAACTGAGGTGTAGAGAAATGAACCAATTTACAGCAAGTCAGCATCTGAGCTAGGATTAGAACCAAATCTGCTAACTCCCAGTTCCTTTCCTTCCATCAAACCACAGCTGTGTTGGTCAGGGGTGCTTTGAGGACCATGGAAGGGGAATAAATTTTTAATATATGAGGAGAAAGAGTCTGGAGGTAGGGGGAAGGCATGAGGATTAGGAGATACCATGCTCTGATGTCTGGTTAGGGTTTAGTCTATGCTTAAAAGTTAGGTTGACATAGTTCTTTTCTAAAACACACACCCTTGCCCAACACAGCTATGTGATACCCCCTTATCTCTCTCCCTACCCCACAGCCCCAATGTAGACATAGCTATGTTGATGATGAATGCTTCCATAGACATACCTAACTGCATTCACTGAGGTGTTGTTCTGACACTGATGGGGGAGAAAAAAAGAAAAAAAAAACCCTTCTGGACGAGTAGGCTGTGTCTACATTACAAAGTTATGTCAGGACAGCTACACCAGGATAGGCTCCGTAATCTAGACACACCCTAGAAGAAAGGAAAATGGAATTTGTTTTCTTTCTAAACATGGCCCATGAGAATATCAACAATGGCTAAAAAGAGCACCTGCCATGTCAGAGTGAGGTAAATTTGTGCTCTAATGCCCAATGAAAGGATTGCTCACAAGTCTACACTTTAATGGGTTAAAGTGTATAGATCCTAATGCCTGATGGTGGAAAGGGAGAAGAGAGCCGGTGAGGTGGGACCATCTACATACCACTGCCCAGAGGATGCCAGACACTTGTACATTAGGCCTTTCTCTCTGTCCCAGTCCTTAGCTAGCTAGCTAGCTAGGTGGATAGATGTGAAAGACATCACCTCTTTTTAGATAGCACTAACAAGTGAGCAAGCGAGATTGTGTGTCAGAGAGATGGAAGGAGTCACTGGGAATGTCTGGATGCTCGTTAGTGGTATATCCCCTGAAGGGAAAAACAAAAGAGAAAAATGCTGAGGAGGAAGGCAGAGTTGAAAGTGCATCATCCAGTTCTCCCACTAAGTCGCCATAGATAGGAGAATCGAAGGGCACGTACATCTGTATCTGGGGAGAGGAGTCTGAAAAGGAGAGGCCGTCAGAGCAAATTAAATTCTCCATCTTCAAACTACCAAGGCGACCAAAGGCCATAAGTGGAGAAGCAAGTTCAGTACAGACCTCAGGGGCTGTCTTTTGAAACCCAACAGAAATTAAATGCAGCAAGGAATATGTTAAGGAAACAGAGCAGGAAGGTTCTGAATGAAGCTCAGAAGTGCAACTGGGATAGGCCACTTCCTACCCTCGCTCTGCTTCTCAGAGTGGATATTGTTGCTCACCAGCCCTGCAGTACAGCAAGGTAATCCCATCCACATCATATGCACCAGTACCTTGGCCCAGTCACATGGGCTATGAGCAGAGTGTCTCTTTTTAGAACTGTTGCAGCAGCCAGGTTGAACTCATCACCTTCTTTCCATCTCACTATCTCCCCCTCTCCATTTTAGAGCCAGTTCAATAGCCACCAGCTGCTGTGTGGAGCTCACATCTGATAAGCTCTCATCCAGTGCCCCTTCCATGCAAACCTAGACCCCATCATTTGCAATTACCAGCCTGCATCCTTTGCCCCCAACACCTCCACTTTGCTGTTACCGCTTACTGAGTGATGCCATTGTCATGAGGGTAATGAGACAAATGCCCTGCTCCAAAGATCTCACTGTCTAAGAGCCAGATTGGACAGTTCTACATGTATAGATGATAGACCTCTACACAGGCACTTATCTGGCTCCCATCACTATAGTATCTAAGCTGCCCACCAGCCTCGATGTATGTATCCTCATCACGAGGCTGCGTTGGAGAAGATATTATTAGCCCCACAGGACAGATGGGGAAATGAGGTGCAGAGAGACCCGTAGACTTGGGTAAGATCTGTGGCACAGTCAGGAATGAAGCCTGAGGTCTGGGTCCCAGTCCAGTGTCTATTTCTCTCCCCAGCCTCATACCCCATGTCTGGCGCTGGATACAACCACAGTCCTCCTGGATCCTGAGTGCAAGACTTCTTGAGCTTGCTACAGGCACTCAGTTTCCCAAAGGATGTGGTGAGGGGCAAGGTAAGAACAGGACCATGGAACCACCCACTGAGCGGCTTAGCTGAGAAACTGGTAGAGTTGTTTTTTCCAGCTACCTCCCAACTGCCCAGGCTGAGAAGTTCACCTAGAGATTTCCTCTGCAGTATGGCCTCTCCTTTGTCCATGCCAACATTGGGTCACCTAAGGCTGAGATGTTCAAAGGGGCAGAAGGGAATTAAGTTTCCAAAGGAGTTGCTCTGAGACCTCACAGGGTCCTATAGCCCAGGCTCCAACCTGTTCCCTGATGTCTACACTGAAAATAAACAGCCCCACAGCCCGAGTCAACTGGCATAGGCCGACTGTGGCTTTTTAATTATAGTGAACACAAATTCATTGTCTTCTCTGAGGATTCCAGCCAACAGCCTCAACCTGGCCCTGTATGAGATAAACGGTACAGCTCAGATTAACACATGCACACACACAAATATACGCACCCAAAGTCCAATTCCAGCACAACACCAAACAAGACATATAGTGCAAGCAGAAAGTGACCGTGCATGGTGGATAAGAGCTCACTTGCTAGCTACTAAGCTGGAGAGACAGACAGATACATGACAGCTAACTAGCTAGATTGACGTTCGAGCTACTGATCGGGGCAGTAAACAGCGGCTTGTTATTGAAGGGGTCTCCTGCAGGGCAAGGCTGCACATAATGTGCTACATGTGAGAGCTGGTTACTGTCGCAGAGTCATAAGGCTTTGAAGTAATGCCACCCCACCTCCCACCTACTGCCACTAAATTGTCTAGTCCATCCCCTATCAATCCTGGCAAAGAGAGGATTGCCCACCTGCCCCCACCTCCACGCTGGTATCTTGTCTAGTCGAGTATTAAATGTTTCAGGCAACAAGTTTTCCTATTTCTTGTGTGATTTTTTTCAATTTCTTGGATTTTTTTTTCTTTTTCTCTCACTGATATTTTGCTGAAAAGCAACACTTGTTTTGATGGCGGGGGGGGGGGGGGAATGGAATGCCAAGATTGACATGGATTTTGCAAACAACAACGAGAAATGAATTACTTTAAAGTTGGGTGGCTTTTGTGTGACCTTGCGAGTATCTCAGTAAGTGGATTGTTCCAGCACTAAATTAAAAAACAATCAAGCATATGTCTGAGTCTAGTGCTGTCTGTTTGGACAGCGAGTGGGCCTCGCTCCATTTATGAGTGAGACCTAATTATTGGGTGCTGGAAAGATCAATTTAAAAAAAAAGAAGAAGAAGAAAAAAGTGGACTACATTTTATTAGTATTATTATTATTATTGATTCAAAGCCTAAGACGGAGAGGAAGGGTGATTTAGTGGACAGGGCATTAAGATGGGAAGTAGAAGACAAGGTTTTGGTTCCCAGCTCACATTTCTTGTGTGACCTTCACTTGGTCATGTAATCTTCTCTGTGCTTCAATTTTCTATCAGCAAAATGGGGATCATTTTTCCCTACTTCACAGGGGTAAAATTTGATTATGAAGTTCTCAGGGTGCAGGGCTATATAAATGCTTAGCTAGATTGTGGGTACCAGATGCTCAAGCCTTCATCAAGGATACTGCATCTTCCTCCACCTGGAGATAATGACAAAACTCCTAGGATAGAGGACCATGTGTTTCCAAAGTAGCCACAGATTTTGTGTGCCTCAGTTTTTGGGGGTGCCCATTCTGAGACTCTTTTGATAAGCTGGGCTCAGAAACTGCTGAGCACTACAGCTCCATCTCAGGACAACAGGAGGGCCCAGCACCTCTGAAAATCTGGGCCATGCAGTGTCTTAAACTGGGATCCCAAATGTTGTGAGCCACTGAGAATTAGAAGCCACTTTTGGAAATTAGGCTGTGCAGCTTTAGAAGTTAGTTAAAATGCATTGCAACTTGTCTGACTCCTCATTTCTGTTGGAAAGCAAACGGGAAGAACAAAAGGTGCTGAGTCACATGGCGGAAAATGTTTCAATCTGCTGGAGACCATTTTATTTTGTTTTCAAGAAGGCCAGATCCTCAGGTGATGTAAACTACCAAAGCTTCATTGACAGCAGCAAAGATTCACTGATGTAAGCTGGCTGCATCTGACGAATTTAGAATCCATTCCCTTTCACCACAGGGATCTGGTCATAGCAAAGGGATCTGGTCTTAATCTTGTTAACATGTCCCATGTTTATATGTGATGTTCTTGTGCACTTTTGATCCCCAACAGCATATAAAGTGGGCCCTGGATTTACCTTTTCTAACTCCAAACTTCACTGTGGCTTTGCTCAAACTGGGTAAGGTTTGCAAATAGTTTTCATTACTGTTAACACCCATTCAGTTGTTCGCATCATCATTCTGGAGTAAAAAGTCTGACTTCAGCTGGAGAGTTCATGTGCTGAGGCCAGCCCCCTAGCCACCTGGCTGCACATATCTATGGAAAGAGAACAGCTCTGGTTTGGGTTTTTTACAAAACTGGCTTTTTCACATGATTCCATATTGTATCAAACAAAACCCAAATTTTGGAACCATAAGGAAAGATGCTATGAGATAGGAACCCCCCCACCCCCCCGGCCATTCAAAATCAGGCAGTACGTCCCCTCTGCAAGGCATAAGAAGTGCTCATTAAAAACAAAGTCAATCCGCTCAACCCTGCCTCTGCTAGCCCCCTCCACTCTCATAACCCTAGTTATTCCTCCTAAGGCGCATCTTGCAAAGCCATCTGGGCAAATCCAACCCACTGGCTTGGCAGCAGCATCTGTGTTGTGAGAGCACGCTCCCTGCCCACACCGCCTCCTCACCTCCTGAGTTAGTCACAGGTGACACAGAGGCTAACACATGGCAGCGACAGCTTTGTACGTGGCTTTGGTGTTGAAAGGGGCCATCTGGCACAGCCAGCTGGAGTCAGAGAGCTCTGCCGGACATGGAAATGCAGATCCTGGCTATGGAACAGCCTTTAAGGGCAGGACAAGCTCCATGAGATTCCCCTCATGCAATCTGGGGCTCTGGAGGTAGGTGAGAAGGAAGACATGGTTCCTCCCACAGGACAAGGGGATATCAGGAGGCCAGTTTCGACACCTCCAAAATCTCTGTGGATCCCTAGGCTGTGCAGCTCCTCTGGAGTTATACCAACAAGGCGTCCTTTACAAATATCTGCTGGTGGAGCCTACCAAGCAATGATATTCCATGATATAATTGGAGGTGAGGAAATAGTTAATGCCAGTTCTGGATTCCCCTGAGGCTGATGCATGTTACCCACCGCGATCCCACTCCTTACTTGTGCACTCATTTACTCGGCTGGGTTTATGTCAGAAAGAAGACAGGTTAGTAGAGGTAGAGTGACTGACCCCAAATCCTTCAGTGAGCAAAGGATGGAGTCTGCACATGGAAATCAAAGAGATGAACAATTAGGTCTAACATTACTTGCTGTTGTCAGTGGGGATGAGGTGTGTTAGGTTGGAGTTGGGCTCTGAATACTTACATGACAGTTTCAGTCACTCCCAAGCAGCGGTGTTTGCATTTCACACATTTTCAGAAAGCTGGTCCTAAAAGTCTGTGAAATTTTAGATTTTCCATAAAAATGAGGCACTTTTTGTTTGGAAAATAAAAAGACCAATCTTTGTGCTCAAAACACAGTCCTCTCTTTAGCAAAGAAAACTTGACATTCCCCCAATTTCACCATCCAAAATTACATTTCAGCAAAGATCAGTTTTTCCTTCAGAGCCGTGACATTTCAAAAGGTTGTGTTTTTTAATGAATGGGTGGGAGGGAAATGAAAGAAAAAAGCCATTTCATAAATTTTTGCAGAAAGGAAACACAAGAAAAAATTGCAACTGTATTTCTTTCTCAAAATTTCATAAGAAAAATAAACACACTCTAGCCAAGTTCAAAGGGGGCAGCTGTGTTAGTCTAGTCCAGCAAAAAAAGCAAGCAGTCCTGTGGCACTAAAGACTAACAAATTTATTTATTTCATGAGCTTTTGTGGGAGAAAATCCCACTTCATCAGAGGCTTTGAAGAAACTCTACAACCTCTAGTTTTTCACAGCCCCATCCAAAAACCCAGAATAAACAAAACCCACTATTTTTGAAAGCAGACCAGTGTTTGTGTCTGTTTCCATTTTGGGGTTAGCATTCCTTAAAAGGGCCTGATTTCTAAGAGTAGCTGCTCAGAACATGCTGAAAAATCAAGCCTGTTCAATTTACAAAGGCTCAAGAAGTCTATTTGATGAAGAAACTGAGGTACAGAGAGATGCAACTGTTTGTCTGGGTAACACAGAAAGATGATGGAACCAGGAACAGAATCTATCCATGCCTCTTTTTACCCAGATCCTTTCCTTATTCCTCAAGCCACACTACTTTCTGTAATTTGCCTACTGATCTCAGTGAAATGATGATAAAACCGAATGCAGTTAATGGTGGACAGAGGCCAGGAACAGCTGTAATGAGGTCTCTTTAAGACCAGCTTTCTGTGGTAAGGTGGCAGTGCACACTCGAAAAATGTGTGAAGCAGACTCTGCTGGAGTTCTGTCAGTGGAAAGGTTACAGGTTTGTTATTTTTGTGCATGTAAGGAAGAGGTGATGCACATGGACTCTAGCTTTAGTTGCCACAAAGCAACACAACCCCAAAGGCTGGGAAATCAGTCTAATGAAATGCAGAAGACTTCCTGTGGGAATGCTGTGTTGACCTCATCCAGTTCTTGAGTGCAGAGAAGGCGGGAACATTTTGTAAGATTCAGCAATACGACAGAGTTGCTCACAGCTGATTGTATTAGAATTTATAATCCCCTGTGTTAGTGCCTCTTCTTCTTCATATATGTGCCAGAGCGGGAGCCGTGACAGTCTGGTTCAGCAAAACAGACAAGGAATCTGGTGGCACTTTTGAAGATTAACAAATTTATTAATCACATGAGCTTTCTGCTTGAAGATGGAGAACTGTAGATGAATGGGAAGAAAATAAATGCAGGGAAGCCTAAGTATGGCCTGATTCCATGACTTACACTTCCTTGCATTTATTTTCTTCCCATTCATCTGTAGTTCTCCATCTTCAAGTATCAGATGAAGTGGGATTTTCTCCCATGAAAGTTCATGTGATTAATACATTTGGTGGTCTTTTAAGTGTCACCAGACTCCTTCTTCACCTTCACATATGTGTTTTTATGAATAGAAAATAACATTTTAACTATCCTAAATGCCCTTCCTATGAGAGTCACAAAGCATTTTATTAACCAGTTAAATCTCATGACAGTCTTGTGGTGGCAGAGAGATATTATACTTATTTTGCAGGTGAAGAAAGTGAGTTACAAAGTGGTTAAAGGCAGGGTTTGTGATGCTTCTTGTATTGGGATTGCAGTGTATGAAAAATGCAAGCTAACAGCCTATGCACAAAGCCCCATGAGCACCTATTTACATGAATCAGCTTGGTCATTTCATTTGTAAAGGGGAAAAAAAAAGAAAAGAATCACTCATACACTGATGTCCTGAAGCAAAATCAAGTCCCCAGTGAACTCAGTGCAGGGAGTGGGGACAGGATTTCACCGTGGGTATGCAAATACCTCTGAAAGGACAGCAGGATCAAAGGCAGTATGTGACTCTATCACATAATGATAGGAGATTTAGGCCCTGCACAAAGGTTTTCAATGACAGAGAGAGCCTTTTGCTGCAGCAGGGAAGGAGCTCTTACCTACCCTGCTTACTGAGTTTTGCATGTGTGAGCAATTAATTAATCAGTCATGCACATGGCCTCACCCAGCAAGTTATAAACAGGTGTGCTGGAGCAGTATTCTAGGGGTTGTGATGGTCAGCAAGAAATAGGCAAGAGAAAGATAGAGTTAGAGAGTATTTTTTCCCCTCTATGAGGTGACCCACATTTCAGATGGCTGGGCTGGAATAATCCACCTGGTGCTTTTGCTTTGGCTGAAGAAAGCCCTGCTGTGCTTGGTTTGGGTCTTTAAAGAGGCAGGCAGGGCTGTCCCTAGGGGGGAGCAGGGCCCAGAGTGAATCAGTTTGTGTGCCCCCCCATTTTAAACTTTTCAGTGTCATGATTTTTCTTCAATAAAATCATAAATGTCTAGCTCTCAGGCTAAAAAGTTGCAGAGAGAAGCAGAAAAACCTGTCCTGACTTCATCCTAAAGGCTCAAAACCCGGAAGTCAAAAATAGCTCCCTCTCATTTATTATTTCTTTAAACATCTCTATTTTTAAGTGAGTTTTAATGATATATTTAAGCCAGACTTGTGACTATTTTTGATGTTTAGGGCAGGCAATACTGAATGTGTCATGGTGATGTTTCATCAACCTCACAGCCAAGTGGACAGGAGCAGCTGGAGGTACTCTTCTTTGTGGTTCTGGTTTTCTCTTCCAGATGGGTGCACAATTTTATAAGTTTAATAATTTTTCTTAGATCCAGTTTTTTTAAAATTGAAAATTCAGAGAGAGGGAAGCTATTTTTGGATGATATCAAGAAATAAATTCAGGTCCTCTCTCACCTTAAAGCACTGGATTCCAGTTCTCTAATGTATGTTATTTCCTTTATGCTGCCTGACTCTCTCCTTTCCTGTCTTATTTTAATATATGTATTCATGCATTCCTCATTGCTTTGCAGGTGATCTAAGTAATGAAACTCAGGTACTGTTTGAGGATGAGAGGAAGAAACAAGGGACCTTTGGCCTCCTCTCAGATATGCTGATGTAAAACAAACAAGGACTCTTGTGGCACTTTTAAAGATTTTAAAAATTTATTTGTTAGCTTATAAAAGTGCCACAATACTCCTTTTTTCTTTTACATCAGGGATTCCTTGTTTGTTTTGCTAAACTAGACCCACTCGGCCATTGCCATGCTTTGGGACTGGTGCTCTGACACAATCGGTGACAATGGGGCATATTTACAGTGCAGAAGGAAGGACAAAAAACTTCTTTAATGTGTTGATTGATGGCCATTAACCCTAAAAACCCAGTATTTCCATCTAAGTGCTAGCCTGGGGTCTTCTCTCTCAGGTATAATAGATCATTATCAGCACAGAGAAGTTGGCTCAAAAAGACATCCCTGAAGACTGAAAACTCTTGTTAAGTGTAGAGGGAAAGAAGTTCCTTAATATCTCCAACGCTTTCTAGAGAGGCTGATGTAAATTCAAAGAGAAGGTCCTGTTTTGTAAAGGTTGGGGATGTGATATTCTCCTGGCTTTGTCCCCGTTGGCTTGACTGAGGCTGGCTCCATAAGTTTTACCTCAGGACTTGCCCTTTCTCTTCCCCTCAGGGAGCAGTTGAGGGAAGGTGGCTACTGAAGTGAAGAGTTGCTGTAAACAAACGCTGCCTGCCCCAATTCCCTTCCCCCTTCCCTCACCAGCCGCAGCGGCTCCCTGGGCTCCTCAGCTTGAAGAAGGTCCCTGCTCCCTTACTCCTGCCGCTTGTGTGGGACCCCAAAAGTGCGAGGCCCCCCAAAACACGAGGCCCAGGGCGGTTGCCCCTTTTAGCCCCCCTTAAGGACGGCTCAGCATCCTTCCTTGTCATGGGGCTTTGGAAATTTGGCCTTGAGGGCTGGGCACTACATGAGGGCTTAGGCCAAAGTGTAGCTTGTCTCTTCACTGAGGTGAGCACCGCCTCACAACTACTCACGAGGGGTGAGTGGTGACCCCAAAGAGGCTGGAGCAGAGCCAGCCACCCCCTGCCCATATGCCAGCCCACAGAGCTGGCAGGCTACACAGAAAAGGGTTGTGGTGCGTGCACAACAGTTTTCCTAACCCATGTGTTCAAAAACCATGAGTCACACTCCCCCCCCACATCAGCTGAGCTTCCCAAAATATGACAATGTGGGTGCTTTTTATTTCTCTTCTGGGTTCTGAGCCTTTTAGGGTTCATATTTCTTTGCAATCAGGAGGGGCAGATTTTTATTATTCTAAGGAAAGCTGAGAAGCATAAATGCCTGACGCCAGGTAATGGGGCTTAAAAAGAAACAAGCAAACAGCATATATCTGCCAAGATGCACAATAATGGATAGGCCTCCCTGCCTCTTTCAAAAGGGATAGCCGTGTTAGTCTAGTCCAGTAAAAAAAACAACAAGGAGTTGTGTGGCACTTTAAGACCACCGAATCCCTGTCAGGTCACACGCCTGGGGTATTTGCCCCTCTCTAGTGATGCAAACAACCCAGAAGCCAGCACTGAGAGTGAGTTTCTGGCTCTGATCCTGCCCCAGCTGCTGTTTCATGTGAAAATGCCCACAGATTTTCAATAGCAGTCATCTCAGGTGCTCTATCTTTGTCATCTCTCCGTCTGTCTGTCTGCCTGCCTTCTTTCCCATGAATATCAATACTTGAAGGAACAGCTGGTGTCTGTGTTTAGAGCCTCAACCTTTCTGGACATTCAACCATCCTGAGCAACACACACTCACCAGTGGGGCTGAGTTTCTCTAACTGATGGGTTTCTGGTTTTGTTTGGCATTTTATCCTAGCTGCATTTAAAACTTATTATCAAATCACTGCCATGTCCATGGATTCAGACAGTGACTCATGCCAGTAGCAAGGTTAAACGGGAGGGCAAGAACACAACAAAGGGCATCCAAGATGCTCAGGGTCTTTTCGAGTTGGCACGATACTCATGGGGGCCAGTTTGTGACACTGTCCCAGAGAGGTTATGAGCAGACCTTGTATATGGTTACCAGGCACCAGTTTACCAGTTCCATGCCATCTCGGGGGCGCAGGGTGGTCCACACACAGCACTAATGAATTGCTCCTCACGCTGCATATTAGCAGACTGACCAATCTCAAGGACAGAAGGGACCCATCATGATCTACTCTGATCTTCTGCATAATCTCAGTCATGGAAATCCACCCAGTGATGCCTGAATTGGGTGTAACTTTTTGAGGTTGATTTCAAGTGCATTTTTATCTGGTGTTTGTATTCTGGTAGCTGCCATCACATGCTAGGTGCTGTCAGTATAGAGAAAGACACATCCCCTGCCTCCAAGAGCTTATGGTTTAAGTCCCTGATCTGACAAGTCAGGTCATGCAGATGGACTGTGACTCTCAAATGGAGCCACGCTGAAGTCAACAGGCCTCCATACAGGCGTCACTGTCCCTGTTCTTTTGTTGGTTGTGGGATGGAGGCCTAAGAGACAAGAGAAGTGAGGGATAGAGCTGAAATGTACAGTATACATTACAATCAATATGCCTCAGTGTGCCTGACATCCCTTCACCCTACCCTGACCACTTCAAAAGGCTGAACTCAGTGCATTTCATGTTGACAAGTTCCAAACGGATAACCTATCCTGACCAGTTTTTTTATGGGAATCATGGCAGAACCAGGTCCCAAGGAGAGATTTGGAGGAAAAAGTGTTTTTTGCAGGTATTTTTTTTTAAATTGGGTCTGATGGGGGGAGAAGGCAGAGAATTCTCAGATTTCTTTTTAATTCCCTTTCCCTCACCCCTCCAAAAATGGAAAAAAGATTCTGGCCAGCCATAGCAGAGACCTGAATAGCCCAAAACAAGAGAGTGTGCTATCATTCATAATGGGCAGTGAGCTAAAAGGCACTGAGGTAATTATGGGAAAAACAGACTTAGATAGTCATGGCTAGCACGTTCAGCTCTGAGAGGGAAGCAAAGTCAGTTAATAGTGTGCATAGTTTGGACCATCTGGAATCAAAAGGGATGGGACCTGCACAGTAAAGCAGAGCTTCATTTGCCTTTTGAGAACAGCTGGGAATGGGAGGGATCAGAAGGTAGAGGGGCATCCTCTTATGTTTACACAAGCTATTCTCTTCTCTTTTCATGCCACCCTCATCCCCATAGTTTCCTGTCCTCTTCTAACAATGTTTGTGCGCACCATGATTAACATCCTCCCTGTGTGGTTCAGTTTCTCCACTCTCCTGGAGGACAACTGTGTGTGCACTGTGGCTTTTTGCTGAATGTGTCACACAAACATTTCTAGAACACTCTTTCTAGTGAAAAAAACAAGTCAAGAGATCAGAGAAAGAACACCTAGTGAGATGCCAGATAAGAAAGTCTCTCTTCCCACAGCAAAGCTATATCTAACGTTCAGGCTATGTGTTCAAGGAGGGATCTGCAACATCATGCTCCTCTTCTTCCTCTTTCACTAAGCAAGCTCAGTCTTTTCTCCTTTCCCCCATGCCTGCTCCTTATCTAAGTATCAGCTTCTTCCCCCTTAACATGTTTTGGTCTGAGAAGCTTCACCTTCAGATTTGGCCATCTGGAATCGCCCTTCATGTGTCTCTCTATCTCATTGATCCTCCATCTCATTTCAATCTCAACTGAAATCAAATCTTTTTCCCCCCTCCCAGGTGTTCCCTCTTCTATTATTTATGATTTATTTCTGTAACTATCCTATTTGCCAAGTGGTCAGGGATGTTCTTTGTATGAAACACACTGTGCAATACTATTTATTTCCTGTGATATCCATCAATCCAACCACTCTCATTCGAGAGAAAGATTGGCCTTCTAGGGCTTCCTGCACTGCCTAGGTAGGCCAAGAGAATTCCAGTGAGGGCAGACACCAATGAACTGAGTCCTGCACGTTGCATGCAACTCCCTGAGGAAGTTGCCAGTGAAAAGCCTTTATAACCTTCAGTCTAAAAGCCGAACAAGCCTTTAAGGCCCAGTCAAGATGCCCTTCCCTGGCAGCTGTGTTTTACTGCTACATTACTCTTACATGAATAAATTCCTCTTCCATGACAGACCAAGGTGCTCGAACCATGCCTGAGTGAGAGTTTTGCTAGCAACTTGCCAGGAGATCAATGACGGCACCTAATTTCTACCAAAGGGAACAAACTGGAGATACTTTTATCTTTACAGAGCTGTGGCCCACATAAACTACACATCCTGGCATGTGGTGTGATGGGGGCAATGGATCAAAGTGGGGCAGGTGTGCTGGAACACAGAGACTTGGTGGAGCTTGGTAATGGGGGCAGGCCTTATTGTAGAGGTCCATGGGCGCATTTTGTCTGTGGTCTACCACTGTGGCTACTTCTAGTTAGATGTTATTACTTTTGTTAACGTGAAAGTACCAACAGAGAGTGATGCTGATGAAATCAGCCATCTGCCAACCTTTTGGACCTGAACTGAAACTCATTCCCCATAATATAAGGTTCAGCAAGGCCTCAGATATACTAGAACAGTGGTTTTCAAACTTTTGTCCCAGGACCCAGCTGAAAAAAATCAGTTATGCTCGTGACCTAATAATTATATCTTTGAGCAATGCACTTCAGTCTTTTGGTGAGGCCAGCAGCAGATGCCACAACCAATAGCTGAGGGTCTATGACCAGGTACTGGGGCCCAACTCTAACTTTGACAACCACTGTATTAGAAAGTCCATTAAATTAGAACTTGCGTGGGTCATGTTGGACAGATTTCTGCCTGACCCTTTTGCAGTTATGGAAAACCAGGAATCTTCAGGGAACAGCCAAATAACTTTGAGTTTGTTGACACAGACTTCTATATCCACATGTCTTCTTACTGGGATTTTCCATGAGGCAAACTCCATACTGCAGCTGGTCATGGGCTGTCTTCTGCCTACACACTAAATAAATTCTGGAGCAATGCTCAGTTTCTCTATGGAAACCGTATTCTGCATTTCTCTCCATGGGTTTTTCTCATTTCAGGCTTCATAATAAATTAACGAGAAGATGTTTTCTTTACACCAGCCATAGGACAGACTCTTTTCTGTACTCGATTAATCTTTAGTGATCTATATTAAATATTTATCTGAAGAAACGAGCCCTGTATTGCAGCAACATTTTCTATTATGAGACTTTATCATATCAAAAGATATTTTTCCAGTGCTGACTCCTTCATATATATTAAGGCAGAATTTCCGATGGAATGACACATTTTTTTTCCCAATGACCTTTTTCTCTTAGTAACAAGCTGCTGATATGTTGGAATTTACAGGGTTATAAACACTTTCTTATTGAGTAGTAGGAAGCTGGGTAATTTAGCATCAGCTTTCCAAATGACACCCAAGGGAGTGGCTGTGTTTTTTGCCATGAGTAAAGGCATGGAATGTGGTGCATTCTTTTGGGATTGCTGGACATGAATAACAATAGACATCAGGAAATGTGTGACCTGGTATTCTCTCTCTGTTGATGGACCTTTCAGATGACACCAGCTAATAGGAGTTTCCTGTCACAGGAGATAGAAGGAAAAGAGTCTCAAAAGGGGCTGGGTATGAGGACTCTTGTGTTCCTTTCTAATACTGAAAAAGGAGTACAATCAAGCAGGTAAAACAGGGGACTCTGTGTCAAGATCCACAGGTTCTTTCTGTGGCTCTGGGAGATGAGTATGATTGAGTAGGTGATGGGGAGCCAGGACACCTGGGGTATATCTACACTGGAGGCTCTGTTAAGGCGACTTAACAAGGTCGATTTTTAAGTTGACTTAAAGTTGACCTTGTTAAGTCAAGTTAGACAGTCACATTGAAAACTACTGTCCATTGCCTATGTCCACCCTGGCAGGTGCTGGATCAATGGAGGAGTGGTGCATTGTGGGTAACTGTCCCACATTGCACTGGAGAAGTGCCTCCTGGAGGCCAATTAGGTCAGCTTAAGGGTTTTCCCCGTTTACATTGGCTTAAGTCAACTTAATAAGGTCGACTTAAGCATTAAGGCAACCTTAAGAGGTAGTCAACTTAAGAAAATGCTTAAGTTCATTTAATAAAAGCCCACTGTGGCCTCAGGTATCTGAGGGTTGATTTAACCTTCCTTGAGTCGCCCTAAGGCTCCAGTGCAGGCGTACTCCTGGTTTCTTTTTGTGGCACTTCAATTGTGGCCCAATAGTTAGATCAAGAAACTGGAAATAAGGATTCCTGTTCCCTCTCTGGCTCTGACACTAAATTTCTCTGTGAACATGCACAAGTTATCTGGCCTCTCTCAACCTAAGTTAAATCTTGTGTAAAATAAGGGTAATATTAATGATAATTATTGTTTATCTATCTATCTATCTATCTATCTATCTATCTATCTATCTATCTATTATGTGTTTATTTACTATTATTCATCTGTATTGTGGTAACACTTCAGGGGACCAACTCATGGATCAGCATCGCATTGGGCCAAGCACTATCCAAACACAAAATACAGTGACAGTGCCAACCTCAAAGAGTTTATAATCTAACACTTCCCTTCTTCCCAGGGAGGTTGTGAGTTAGGCTGATTAATAATCAGCAATGAATAGCTTATCCTATAAATTTCAAAATCGTTTTGTATAAATTGCTTGAGCAATATATGCACATTATAAATGATTTACCTAGCAATACAACCAAACTGCTACTTTTTGATGAGTATATCCATGAATAATAAATATGATGAATGTCATTGTATTTTACTAGTAAATTATTCATTTTAAAAAAATCCTTCACTTGGCTATCATTAGGAGTCTTAATTAACATGTATTGGGTGCTTTGAGATCCTCAGATGAAAGATCCTGTAGATAGACTTTGCTGAATTCTACTTCTATTTTTGTTATCATTTCAAAGGATAATATCAATGTTTATTTTAAACTTTAAAACTTTATCTAAGGTTTAAAATTAATTTAAGTTAAAAAATCCCTTTATTTAAGTTTTCACAGTTGTGCCAAGTTGTGGGGTTTAGGCACTTTTTCCAGCCTGTATTCATTTAATTTTTTCACAGCTTTGAGGAATTATGGAAGAGGGTCAAACACTAACTATTGAATGCCAGAAGACATTGCAGTTCAAAAAGTTAGACTGTTATAATGGTTAAAACACACTCGGCATCACAAGTCAAAATATTGAAAGTGAAGATCTTTAAATCAGAATCCAGTATGTTCTCAAGCAGCATTTTTCTTACTTGAACTATCTGTAACATTTGATTATTATCAATGGATACATATATATTTTGTCTGTTTGTGAATGTGCTGTGAAATTGACATTTACCGACATTTACTGACAAAAATCTAATCCTTCCGCAAGTCCAGTCATAGAAATGCTTGTTATTATTCCTTTCTGTATGTGTATGTCACTGGTGATTTATTGATATTATTAAGAGTAAATACATATATTATGGTAGTGCCCATGGCCCCCCATTTGGGAGTGTGGCCTCATTGTGATGACAAACATGAAAAAGAGATTGTCTCATGGCCTGAGCTCTTACAATCTCAAAATTTCCCAGGATTTGGAATCACGTCCTTAATGTTCTCTGAATTGGGAGTTTTGCTAGGGCCGCAGTACATCATGCCTCTGCTGATGGAGTGATGGCTTTCCTTTCTCAAACAAAAGTGGAAGAGCAGTTTCCTAAGGGACAGATTTCCAAAGGCATTTAAGCATCGAAAGATGCAGATAGATTCTTAGTGAGATTTATAAGAGCAGCTAGGCACCTAAATCACATTAAAAGATACAAGATTTAGGCAACCCTGAAAACTACTAATGTTGAGAATTTTTTGTGTTGTTATTGCATCCAAAAGGCCTCGTTGTGTACCAGAACGTCCCTGCACTAGATGCTGTACAAACACAGAATACAAGGGTAGTCCCTACTCCAAAGCATTGACAATCTAAATATAAAACAAGAGGCAACAGATGGATACAAACAGATGAAGGAATACAAGGAAACAATCAGACAATACAAACAAATCTCTCTAGGCACCTATGCATCTTTAGGCTCTTAAATACATTAAAAAATCTCACCCTAAGTACATTTAAATGTAATGTGCTTTCTTTTGCTAAAATCCCATAGTGTTTGTTGTTCTGAAAAGTTTTTGTAGGGTTAGCACTAACAAGACAGTTTGAAGGGTTTGGATAGGCACTGTGTAGGTAGTCTGATCTCTCTCTCTCTCTATTCCTTTCATTCACAAATATAATTTCTATGAGTTCACAGGAAGATAAAGGACCCACAAAGCAGGAGAGATTCCTTGTAGCATTTCTGCAAAGGTGGACTGATTGATTGCAGACTGGAATCAGCTCCAACTTTCCTTCTCAAATGAAAAATGAAGAGCTCGTAAAAACTGAATAAAATCTATCATGCTAAGAGAAGGATTTCCACTGCCAACAACAGAAGAGAAGACAGCACAGAGACACTACAAATTTCTACATGCGCTGTCTGATCCTTTACACTCCAGCCCTGCTCATAAACAAATCAATACCTTGCCCATGACTTCACTGGAGACATTACGGTGACACTGTGTATCATGGAACAACTCCATCATGGCCTTTTCCAGCTAGTCTGGCTGACAGACGTGGACCATAGAGCAGGTGTGAGCCCCCTCCTGGGGAATATCCTAGCTCACTGTTACCCCCAGACTAATTCTGGATGCAGAGATGGGCCAGGTGACGTCTTGAGAGTGGTAGGGGTCTTTATGGTTTTACATCCCCTCAATGGCTGATGGGGATCATTGCAACTAGGTGCAAATCAGGGTAGTCGCAGTCCAGACTGGGAGCTGAACTGGCCCTACTGGTCCCTGCGTGGGCTATTCCCCCTTGTCCGCAAGCTGGTGCTTGTGCCTGAGGAGGGATGTGTTGGCTGTGCTGTATTTCAGGTTGACATCAGGATAGATGCAGATCTTCTGGGTGCCAAAGTGTTGACCCCTGCTACTTGAGCTCCCTTTCAGGAGTGCATTAATTGTGATAATCAATTACCCCATCTACATGTCAACACAGAAGCACATTGCAAACAACACCATGAAAGGTGGAATTATGGGTAAACAATATAAAGCAGGTGAATGAAGCTAGTCAGAGCTGTTTTTTCCCCTTCTTTCCAACGGAGGAAGCAGAGGCCTCCACTTGCATAAAGCTTCCAGTTGCTATACTCAGTTCCAGAGGGGTAGCTGTGTTAGTCTAGTCCAGCAAAACAAACAAGGAGTCGGATGGCACTTTTAAAGACAAATAAATAAATGCATATTATTTTTAGTCTTTAAAAGTCCCACCAGATTCCTTGCTTGTTTTAGTTGCTACATTGTTACATATTACAATGGCTGTTATCCTGTTATATATAACAAAAACTTACACTGTTAACAACTGAGGGCCTAATGAGGCTAGGCAATCCCAGTTCCACCTAGTAGAGGACAACATGCACAATGTAGGGTCCATTGCCGGACAAAGTTTGAGGGCTTGGCAGTCAGAGGAATTCAGGTGCCAATAATGACTACCGCTGTCCATAGAATAATTTTGGCTCCCATCAGCTTTCAAGACTTTGTCCCATGTTTTCATTTTGCACTGGACCAAAAACATTTCCGGAAATTGTCTTGAAGGAGCTGTTTTGTGCACTCACTCGCTCTCTGACTCTGGTCAGATGTGACCAGGAAGCCCAGATTTTCAAAAACATTCCCAGTGAAAACCTGGTTGATACTGGTACAGCTCTGCAGAATGTTTTTGACTCTTGTAAAATGGTGGGTTTTGACAAAATCTGATTCAGCTGGAAATCTTGCAACCAGCTGTAAGCATGACAGGATTGCGACGTCTCTGTTGCCACCTAGAACTCCACGTTCCCTCACCATATCCAACTAGAACTTCAGGGTGATGACAATGCACGGTCTTCCAAGGTGCAGCTCACCCTCGCCGCTATGAAGGAATGCACCTCAGCGGTTATCAGGTACAGACTCTCCGACACACAGTGGAGCAGTTCCTATTCGTTCTGTAGAGGGCAGTGGCTACATACATAATAAATCAGTTCATAAGTCCTACATCGCCTTCCAAGACAGATCTGTCATTGCACAAAATAATGAGGATGGTTTCAACAGAGATTCCTAGCAGCACGTTTTCTACAAGGGCTGATGGATCTATTTTAACTTTTAAACAGTGGCCTCAAAAATGTTGCCCCAAGGAATGAAAACAGTAAGTCCATCTCCTGCTGTAGATGGCAGATGTGTCCTTGTACCAATGAAAGGAACTGGAGAGCTTCTAAAGTTGCCTATCTACCCGCAAGACCATGATACTATGGGAGTTTATCATGCCATAACATTTCCACATCCTGGATCCCTCTCCTGTTGTAACTTTCAGAGGGGTAGCCATGTTAGTTGGTTTCAGGAAAACAAACAAGGAGTTCTGCGGCACTGTAAAGACTAACAAATTTATTTGGGCATGAGCTTTCATGGGGTAGAACCCATTTTGTCAGATGTATGAACAAGTGAACGAAATTTGTTAATCTTTAAGGTGCCACAGGATTCCATATTTCTCCTGTTATTTGAGAATATCCAGAAAAGGTGGATAGGAAACACTTCTTGGACCCTATCTCCATGCTAGGAAAATGTTCTTAGGTTTTATTTCTATCCATCAACAGAAATATACATTGTTTCCACTATCATACCAAACATCAGTGAGTTTATCCTCACAAACAGACCTTTCTGGGAGAGATGGGTCATCCTCATTTAAGAGATGGGCAACTGAGTTTAAATTTTTCTTGCTCCAGACAAGCAGAAGTCATGAGTGACCCAAAAGCTTAATCCACTACTTTAATCAGCCACAAGCTCATCCTCCCTTCACTTATATTCATACACATACACACACGCACACAATTATTGCTTTGAATTGTGGTTGAAACAAAGCCAAAAACTCAAAATGAAGCTATGTTACAGGAGGGCTTTTGTGTCTGTATATACATAAATAGCTAGACAATAGATAAGGTACCAGTAGACGGTGCTCAGAAACATGTAGCATAGTTCCTGAGTTTTGCAGGATGCATAAAACTAGTTGTCAATGCAAGTGGCTTCCTCTGTGCAGCTCTTTACATCACCTCTTTACAAAGCTCAGTCTCACCTGGTGTGCACTCAGGATCATGTACACCACCCTCAGGTTCATTTGAACTTGACAGAAGGTTCAGTTGAATGATTGATGTGACTTGCTTTGGGAGTTAGCTAGATGTCGCTAGAATATTTTTATGTGTTTCCATGATAATGTCACTGTTTGGAGCATAATAATATGGTTGGCTGGAAGTTGCTAGAATAAACTAATGTTTAGTTATATGTGGATGTTGTTCTGTGGTTTGCTTTTCCATACACACTCGAGAAACTTAATTTAATTAGTACAAATATTTTAAAAGGTTGCATTTAAACTCCAATGATTACCAATAGCATTATGATCAATATTATTGATGTTGTTACTTATACTATTTATCCGAATAAAATTTTATTTAATATTTATGTTGCAGTAACTTCCAGTGACCTTGAGAAAGCTGAAGCCCCAATTCGACTAGGAGCTGTGCAAATTCAGAGAGAGAGAACCATCTGAGGCATTTGCAATTGCTATTCAATTGTATATTTCTGTGCAATATTCAAAAGCTGGACTCTTCCCTGGTTTTGTTAGTTTATATAAATCATCCAGTCAGGTAACAAAAATGGCTCCATAAGCATTAGAGCAGTATCAGCAACATCAAGAGTTAAAAAAATCATGGAATTATAAAATTCATGAGATTTTTAAAGGATAATTTATTTTGGAGGCTTATTTGCCCTCTACTTCTGAACATTTAGATGCCACATTTTCCAGTTTTTCTTTGCAGCCATGAGGGCTAGAAACTTCCTTCAAAAATAAAATAGCTGAGATTCTCACATAATCATAGGACTCCAGGTGCTGGTGCTTCCCAGAAAAATACCAGACATAAGGACACTTTCAGTAAAATTTCATTAGTTGGCAATATTGGAATGGTGAGCCAATGCAGCACAAATTTTAAATATCAAACACTGGCCTTTCATCCAGAGGAAAACATGACTGCAAAGAAATTGGCATGTCATTTTGCCTCAGGAATAAATCTGAGAATTTCACATTCTTGCTCATGAACAACGAGATGCAAAATGCAGGGTGCCCCTTATATTTGTTTATGTATTATCCATTCAGCTTTAACCAGGGATGAAATGAACAAGCTGCTTCTCTTTCCCTGCACCTCTCCTTCATTCTCAGCCCAGCAACACATATTTCCCTTTCTTCATGCAGCTCTCTTATTAGTGTTGATCAGACGGAGTTTGGCCTCCCAAAGGAGGACCCAGACATTTGGAGGGAAGTAAAAAGTAATGTTCTTTTAAATATTGCTCAAGAGCTGGAAGCCAATACTGAAATATTTAATGCTGAATGCTCAGCAGAGGGCCTCTCATTTGCTGAGCAGGGAAGAAACAGTAAGATCAAAAAAAAATAATAATAAAATAAAATAAAAAAGGGAACAGGCTGTGCTGGATGTGTGACTGAAAACAACTGTCCACATTCACCTTCTTGCTCTCACCTCGGGTTGCATGTTTGGTTGGTCTTTGCTTACACATCCATGCACTGGTGGAGGAGAGAGAAAAAATAAGGGCCTGGCCCAACCATAGAGATGAACTAGGCGGTTGCCTAGGGCAGCAGGCTTTCAGTGCCGCCAGATTAGATAGCAGGGATTTTTTTTAACTCTAGTTAAAGAAATACTTTAAAATATTAGCTCTTATAACATGTGGGAGGGGGAGTGCCAAATTCATAGCTCACCTAGGGCACCAAAAACCTTTGGGCCAGCCATGGGTGCAGACCTATTGGTTCATGTGCATTGTGTGTCCTCCCCTGCAAGTCAGTCACAGTCACTTGGCTACAGAGTCTGGCTCTGCAGCAGCTCCTGCTTTCAGCTTTCCACTGCCTGTTGACCAAAATGGTGGCCATGACATAAATGAACCTTTCCTCTTCGTAGAACTGCCCACAATATCATTTCCTGAGCCTGAGGGAATCCATGGCTTGGTCCCTAGCTCCTCCCTAAGCAGGATGGGCAGGAGTAGGGGAGCCCTGGCTCCATCACTTCTCTGAGTCGTGATCAGCAGGAATTGGAGGGGGATGCTGTAGCTCTTCAATGGACATAACAAATAAGTCCTCCTTCCTATGCAGCTAAAGCTTTCCAAGAGGCCGTATTTCATTTGTAGCTGGGCATCTCCCCTTTGTCCCTTACAGTGGGCTATGCCTAATAGCCCCTCTTTAGCACTTAGGAATTGATTAGGGTCCATGCAGAGACTGGAATCTCCCAATAATGACAAAACATTAGCAGAAGCAGTTGGCAAATGTCCTTGCCTGAGAACCAGTTATAGCTGGGGATGGCAGGGGAGATTGAATGCTATGGTAAAGCGTGGGCAGCTGTGCAATAAAGACCCTCCTTGGGCTAACTGTGCCCCCAACAGTAGCCAGCCTTGATCAGTTGCTCAAGTAGAGCTAAGTGGCAGTAGTCACACCACATTCCTCTGGATAGAGCTGATCAGCTGGAAGCTAAGGAGTTTGGTGTGTGAGCAAATGCACCAGAAAGATGGGAAAAGGACTCCTAAGACATGGAATCCATTCCCCTCCCCTCTCCTGGCCAAAGCAGAATTGTTCTCCAAAGTATATTTTCAAGTTCTTTGTCCAGACTGGTTTGGAAAAGAGGAGATAAAAGGGAGGGCATCGTAGTTTTCTTCAAATACCTGAAAGTCTGCCATCTTCAAAGCACCTGATAAAGTGGGATAAATTTGTTAGCCTTTTAAGTGCCACGGGACTTTTTTTTTCTTTTGTTAGACTAGACTAACACAGCTGCCCCTTTGGGTTTTAGTTTGGCCTCCTCCCTGGTTCTAGAGGCTGCCAATCCTCCTTGTGCAGACAGGCTCCACATTTCACCATCTGGGTCATGCTTTTTGTTCCTGCAAGCACAAGACACATAGAGCTGGGTTTGTTTGTTTAATGGAAGCTCAGATTTGGATGTCATCCTAGAGTGGCATGTTTCCTGTGGGACTAGGGCTTCTAAATCAGTGGTTTTCAAACATTTTTTCTTGGGAGCCAGTTGAAAGAAATCATTTATGCCTGAGACCCAATGATTGCATCTTTGAGCAACGCAATTCAGTCTTTTGGTGACAACAGCAGGGGGTGCCGCAACCCAGTGCCTGAGGATCTGTGACCCAGTAGTGGGTCCAGACCCTAAATTTGAAAACCACCACTCTAAATCCACTGCACACTTTTGACAGTCCCACCCGCTAGTCTGGCCCTATTCACAGTCACCTTAGTTTTTTCCAGACCGTGAGGAATGCTTAACATGAGCAAGTGAGGGCAGGTTAAGAACTTCCTGGGCTGAATAAAGATGGGGTCATCATCACAGTGTGGTTGGAGGCTGAGTCAGGACAGCTGCAAGGACCACGCTGCTGCGGTGTGAACTGCAGCTGGATTCCATTCCAGGCGGCCTCAGGGACTGCAAATGTGCTGAGATCAGTCAGTTCTGATTTTTCCTCCCCCACCAAGGCTACTCACCTGACAAGTTATTTAACCAACAAAAATGACTCCTTTGTGAAGTTGGCCTCATTGCCACATCCTGTAAATATTTTATTGTAAATGAGTGTGTCAGGCTGGAACCCTGAGAAGCAACAGGCATGGGAAATAGTCTCTGAGGGCTGGAGATGCCCATGTGTGATCAGCTACAGAGCATGGTCACTGACTAACAAAGGCCACGAAGCGTGAGCCTGGCATAAGATATCTGGCATTGTTTGCACTGTCATCCAGAGGAGATAATACCTCAGCTCCTGTCCACAGCCGAAGCCCTGGAGAGATGCAGATGGCTACAAGCCGTCCCTTGCACAATGTCAGCTTCTCTACTGGCACACACAGGCCATTGCATATAAAAGTCGCACCAACACTTTTTGCCCCTAAGGAAGACATAATGAGCAGAATTGCCTACAGAGGAACTCCTGTCACCAGAGACTCAAAATCCTTCTCCTTCCTGCTCTGTCTCCAGAGGGTGCCAATTCCCTTATTTCTTCTTGTAATCATGCTTTTTCAGGGGACGCGCCCTTGGTTTCCGACTGAACCTGCATTGCTGAACAGGGGATCTGCAGGGTGAGCATGGGAAATCAGCGGGGATGTTGCAGATAGTTGTATTCCTGGGGCTAATATTACTCCACTGACAGAGGTCAATGGGCACGAGTCAGACAGCAAAAAGAAGATGTAAGAGTTGGAATGCAGGGAATAAAATTATAGGGAGATCCAGAAATAGAAAAAGCTATAATAGATACAGTCCCCCATGCTCTACCGGTGACAGAACAAAATTATTCCTTGCATCAAACATCTGATGACTCGTTTTTTATATAACTGCATCTGCAGAAGTAAGCAGCTGCCTGGTTGAAAGGTGGAATTAGAGTCTACCCACAAGGCTGAGTGATGGCTTCTTCTTGGCTGGTTAACCTTTAAACTGCTCCTAAGACAGTAGAAGTCAGTCTGCCTACTTTCTGAATTCGGCAATGAGCCTGGAAGACCCAGCTCAGAGCTGGGGCAATCCACTGGGGAGCAAGATCATGGTATCCCAGAGCTGGATGTGCATAGAGTAACCTGTATCCCTCCTTGCTCTGTAGGAAAGGACATTGCATAAGTGAGACCTGAGAAAGCACAGTGCAAAGAATTGCCTTCTAGGTCCAAGAGCATGCACTGTCTCTTGGTGAAGGCTCCAGTGATGAAAACGTCTTTGTGCTCTTTCTGCCCTGCTCCCTAAAATGTACGTTTGAGCTGCAAGGTCCAAAGGAGGGCTTGATGTTCCCAAGAGTATGGAGAGATGTTTGGATCAAAGATGTTATCTTGGAAGATGTTCTAAGCTTACTGATTCTCAGCGCGATTTGTGCTTTCATCCATCTCCACCCCTCAAGATTCTTACAGATGAGGAGAGATGGCAGATACCAGAGCTGCCATTGATATTCTGAAGCACACACCATCTAAATCTGAATGTAGCCAGAACTGCTGCCTGTCAAACCCAGGCGAAGGTCAACCTTACTGGCTATATGACCCAGGAATCCCCAGGATTTTGAAAAAGTATTAAACAGGCCCCAGCAAGCCTTCCCCTTCACTGTCACCACTCTGATCCCTGCTTTTCTTCTCCTTAGGAAACATATTAAAGCCTATCCATATGCATGGAGATGTATTATTCAGGGAATGTAACAACAGTGGTCCCTGAACGGCATGAAGAATGAAGGTTGTGGGTAAATTAGTAACTACGTGATGTAACTGGTTGGCTGAGGCCAGTCTCCTGACTGTCATTTTTGTCAAGCAGCATGAGAGTGGTGAGATGGAAATGTAAATTGCATCTCCCTCATAAAGTTGCATAAACTGGTGTTAGTGTCATTTTCAGATTAACATTTACATTGAGGAGAACACTGGAACGTTTCATTGTTTACCCATATTATGTAAATTGAAATTCTTAGTTTACACACATTTATTTACAAGGTGTTTACTGATTACAACCAATGTACATCACTAGTTTACATGCATAATGTAAATGATGTAAATTCCATTTTTTACATGCTATGCTGTGTAGCATCCCATTGCTTATTCCACACAGAGTCAACAAAAACTTTCTTTCATCTCTTCTCCTTCATTCCTTCAACTGCTACGTGACTGCTGGAAAAAACCACCTCCAGAACAGAAAAGATGATGTCTCCTTTACAATGATACAGTAAACCACTCATGTGAAAACTTCCTAGCCATCACCAGAATAGCAGCATGACAAAAACCAAACCAAAGAATAACAAATACAACGGCGCCCATCATCTTATACGAGAGGAAAGAGTTTCCTGAATTCAGTCGAGAGGAACCTTAGTAACATTCCTTCACATGTTATAGACACCTAAGTTTCTGTAGATGGACAGATAGCTTGCCAAAGGATATCAATGAGAGACTGAGAACCTTTAAAATAAGGTATGGTTAGGGATGTGAGTTCCAGGCTTCATCAGAGAGGCAGTAAAGAGACTACACCAAACTCCTAATTTGTACTTGAGAAGTCACCTAATTGGACGGGTAGTGTGTTATTTTCCAAACTACCAGTTTGAGGAGTATTCATATTTTGGTTTTGGGTGTAAGATCAATTGAAAGTCAATTTTCTTTCAAATTTTGAGAACTCTTACCAGAGACTTGCATGCTATGTTATACTGTACTAGGCAAGGAATAGGGTAATTGATGCAGGGTACAACCTATAGCATGAAGTGGATAATTAGACATGGGAAGAGGCCAGGATAAGGTGAATTGCGCATCACAGGGGCCTCTCTGCTAATATAGATAAATACTCGGAAGGTCAAATGACAGCTTTATCTCCTCTGTAGCTTTCTTCCTAGGCAGAAAACCCACAGTTGCTCACATGAGAGGGAAGTTGCTAAAAAGAGGGCGGGGGAAGGTGTCTGAATTGACAAGTGTTATTTTGCAGACTGGCCCAGGGTGCGCATCTCTACAGCACGCAGACTCTCTGCACTGCAGTCTTTATTGAATGACTCCTGCCAATCCAGATAGTTTGTGAATGAGAGTGAAAATGAGACCTGTGGCACTGGGAATGGACATACTCTGAATGGGGCAGATTGTAGCTTTGGCTTTTGTTCTATCTCACACACACATAGACCCACAAAACCCATTTCATGAATTAGCGTTCGATGCGCATTCACACTCTGGCCCCTTTCTATCTCTCTGGCACTGGGAAGCGAATAAAAGTAGGAGTTAGTTACATTTATGCTCATTTTAAGGCTCCTTTGCATGTCAAGAATGGTGTAAAGGGGCTTAAGTGTACATGTGAATCAAGTTCTCAGTGTTAGGCTAGAAAATGGTACTTATCCCAATGAATGGCTATAGGGTAGACATCACATCCTTACCACAACTAGCCGAGCACTTTATAAACTCAAGGTCCAGGCTGCAAATTAAGGATAGAATTGATACTGCCTAGCTGGTGAAAAAAAGCAAGGAGTCTTGTGGGACTTAAAGACTAACGGATTTATTTATCGCATGAGCTTTCGTGGAAGAAGCTCTGATGAAGCGGGATATTCTCAATTGATTTAACGTGTCCCTACTAAAAACCCAAATCAAACTAGCATGTCCACAGACAGGACTTGCTAGTTCGATTTAGGAGAGGAGCACCATGGGAGGTGTGGCAAGATGGCCCCCCAAGAAAGGCCACGTCCCCACCCCATATAGAAAGAAGAGGGCATCCTGGGAGGAAGAAGGTCAAAAAGTGTTAAATCAAAATAACACATCTACACTGTGTTATTTTGAAATAAGAATATAGATTAACTGTCATTTTGATATAAAAGCAGGTCTTCGTATATCAAAATGACCATTCCTTATTTCAAAATGAGGGAGCTCCTCATTTCAAAATAAGCAAAGCTAGTGGGGACATGAACTACTTTAAATCAAAAAACCCATCATTATTTTGATTTAAAGTGTAAGTGTAGACATACCCTAATAGTCTGAAGATGAATGGAATGACAAGTAAATAGAGGTCAAGGATGTGGAACAATAAAAGGTATTTTCTATACATATAAAATAGCAGGATTCTCTGTAGGCCACAGCACAGCAGAAGCAGATGTAGGACAGGGAATAGGGCTTTAGGGGAGGGTCCAAGGATGTCAGATTACAGACACATAAATAAAGAGACAGAGAAGACTGTCAGAGAAGTTGACAAATGGGTTAACAAGGGGAGGAATATGATCAGGGCAGGTGGCAGGGAGAAAAACTTGTAACTTAACTCATAGCAGGATAAGATTGATACAGAGTCCTGAAAGAGATGACCAATCATTTAAATACGATGCACTAGACAGGCCGACAGCAAAGGGATTCAACAAGAGGAGTGACATAAACAAATGAACGGGTTAAGAAGAAGTCAATGGCAAAACTGTAAACAAAACCAAGGTCTGTTGACTCCTTGCCCTTTCCCTGTAACTGTAGGCATGAGCTGGTCAAAATAGAACTGAGTTGGGTGCCTAACATCAGCTATATAAATTTACATCGAATTTCAGAGTTGTTGAGTGTCCATAGTGCTCCAGGAGATTTTTAGGGTGCCTTTTACTCAGTGGAAATGGGCCAGAAGAAGGATGAAGATTTCTTCCTAAGAGTATTGGAATGAATTTCTGGCCCATCTCAGGTTAACAGCTAAACTGTCTGATGAGCTGTGGAATGTCTCAGGTACACTGACTGTCTATCTATCATTGATGTGTCTTCTTAATGTTAGAATATCAGAGCTGGTCAAAATTTTGATCATATTTCATGTTGAGTGCATTCATGAATAGTCCATAAAGAGTTAATATATTATTTATAGATATGTTAATAGTTATTTGATTGTTATAGAATTTACATTGCTTATAACCCTGCTTTAGATCCATATATTACACCTTCTATAGATTTGCTTATAACCCATCTCTTACATACACATTGATGTCTGCAAATGCCCTGTGACAACTAGTAATCGTTTGTTAACTCTTTATACAGTATTCAGCATTATGCCCTGCATATAAACAGTAGCTGAAATATTTACATTTTTTAAAATGAATTTAGTAATTTCAAGAAAAAATATTATTTTTGCAATTCTGGGGCGGGGCTTGCACCCTCTCATCAGCTCTGTTTAACCTCTATGTTCAGTATGACACACAACTACTTCTGCCTCTCTTCTTTGATATGCTTGGCACCTTCTTTGTGTCTGGATTATGTAACAAAATAGCTGTGAACTGTCAACCATTTAATTGGTCTTTGTTTATTGTACCATGACGTATGTGACTTTTAGAGATGAAGAAGTGTCAACGTTTGAATGGACACTTTTTTTTTTCTTCCCCTTCGGGAACTGAAATAAATAAATGCATTTGGAAAGTTCACTTTTTCTCTCTTAACTATACACTCAGCTTCCTTATCAAGTCTGTCCATTATTAGCCACTCAGTACAAGAATTATTCTTAGTTTCTCTATAGTACTGTACATACAAGGAGCCCAGAACACATTACTGACATTAATTAATTAAATCTCAGAATGGCTCGGGGAAGAAGGCAACTATTATCTTCATTCTACAGATGTGGAATCTGAGGCACAGAGCAGTGACCTGACCTGCCCAGCCCACACTGAGTCCTCTGCAGAACCACAAATGGAAGTAAAATTTCTCTTAATCCTGAGCTGTAGCCCTTAGACCAGACGTCTCAAACTAGCAGCCCATGGACTGCATGCGACCCCTAAAGTTATTTCCTGCGGCCCACAACGACACTATCTTTATCAATATTTGCAATATTGTTGTATGAAAAGGTTTCAGTGGTACAGCCCTCAGGCTAACGTACTAGTCCTCATCTGGCCCTCATGATGATTTGAGTTTGAGACTCTTGCCTTAGACTGTGCTTCCAGTGCTGTGTGCTTCCACCAAGATGACTATATGGGCACCCACAAACCAGCATTGAGTACCACCATCCCACCCATGTTATCACAGCTCATACGAAATCATTAGCACAGCAGTTTCCATCCTCAACCCCACCATAAAACAGCCTTGTTACTGTAAGCGGAGTCTGAATAATGTGTATGTTTCACATCTTGGATCTATCCATACTATCCATGACCCAACGCTTAATAGACGGCAACTCTCTGTATCTTCTCTCTACCCTTTAAGACAAAATGCGAGATGCAGATCTAAACTAAGAGTTACAAGCAAAATAATCATTTCAGAGCTCTAAGGAAATCACCCCCAAATCCTGTAGACTATAAAAAAGAGAACGACTCATTCTGTCTTTCTACAGAACATAAAAGTGAATGCTATCTCCAAGGTAGAAACCTAGAGGCTGGTTTAAATGGTCTGTGGAAAGAACACATGAGGGTATTTAGTCCCATAGAAATTTTGCATAAGGCAAAGAGTCCTTTTGCACTGGAATGCCTTTGCCAACTGGCGTAAGGTACTTGGCCTCCTGCTGGTAAATGTCTGAGCTTCAGCTGTGGCAGGAAAGGGAAGAATGAGGAGCTGTTTTTTTGTAAGGCTGACTGCAAACGCTGAAAAATCCTGTGTTTTTGCTTTATGTTGCCACATAATATTGGTAGTGGCTTTATCTCTGAGGGTTTTCAGTGTAAATGATACGGTTCTAATGTGCTGTGTCCATGTTTCCTCACAGCAAGACACCCGGGGGAAATCACCACTAAACAAGTTACAGTGTTCCAATTAGAGACGGGTGAGCTCTCGCTGCCTAATTTCAAACCCACTCGAAATTCATGGGCTGGAATGGCTGATTCAAATTCTATTGTCATCGGGCTTCTGAGATGCTGTGGAAAAAGGGGCAGAGAGGGCAAAACACATGGACTAACCAAATGAATAAAAGGAACAGAGAGACTGAGGAACATACACAAAGAGCCTGAGAAACAAAGCATATAAGGAGAAGACTCCAGTGAAAACATAACACTCCACATATGGTGCATGCACATGCACCACCCTGGCTTCTAAAGGAGGCTCTGCTATTCCTAATCCAGAGCACTAGCTTCCCTTTAGCTGGATGACTATGAAGAATGATATCGTGAACCACTCTTTAGGGGAAATCTTGTCTTTAAACAGGAATGAAATAGTTTTTGAAATCCTGCTTGCTTGCAAACCTTTGCAGTAATGTGTGAAGCCCACAAAATAAGATTTCCCCACCTCTTGTTCTACCAAAGCATTGTGTTCTGGATGCTTTGATGACTATGAGCCCGGTCTTCTGCTGGTACAAACTGGCATAGCTCCATTATTTTAAAAGGGCCACGCCAACCTACACCAGCTGAGGATCTGGAAATACGGGCTCAGCACCCACAAACTGGAAGGGATTTTTTTTTAAAAAGGCCTCACTGCACAGATGACTATGTAAATAAGGCACTTTTTGTCCTGCTCCATTAAAATCAATGGGAGATTGGTTTGGGTTTGTTTGGTTTTTTTCCCCAGTGACTTGGGTGAGATCCAGAATCAAGGCCACAAGGAGCAGATCTGTGAAGGTAGAAGCTGCAGCTGTGACACACATGGCTGGATTTTCAAAAAAAAAAGTTCAGCTTCCTTCTAGGCACTGAACCTAAATCAGAGTGCTGAATTCCAGGATCAGAATCCAGCCTTCTCTAGTGATTTTCTATTACCACCTGTTGGCAAGAACTTGTCCGTGTCTTTGAGTCCATATTTGGGCAAGGGGAGAAAACTCATCCATAGTTCCAACTCTTCCATGTCCTTTCTTGACTCATCCCTCTCCATCCATTGCCCATAACCTGGCCATTATCCCCTGCTTTTGAATTCTCTGACTCAGCTCACATTGTGTCTGTCTTGGGAATCACAACATCATCCCAGCTGTCTACATTCCAGCATGTGCAGAATGTGCTGCCCACCTCCTCACATGTACAAAGAAGCAGAGCTGAGGGCCGTAGTCTCCCCATCCTTTGGAACACACAATTATGAAAGATGCCTTTGAAACCTCACAGACAAACATCCATTGCTGATTCGCCTACTCATTTTAGGGTCTGGTTTGCAACTGCTCTCTTAGTCCTTTCTGGATTTGTTGAGGGTATATCACACAGATTCTGTTTCTTTGATTCCTCTCTTCTCTGTGCTTCAAAACGTCTGATTTAGTGGGATTTTTCTCCCATGAAAGCTCAGGTGATAAATAAATCTGTTAGTCTTTAAAGTGCCACAGGACTCCTTGTTTGTTCTATTTCTCTGGCTACTCTCCTCCCTGCCAAATCAACTCATTCACGCGCTCTCCCTGCTCTTGGTGTGAGAACCTTTTCCTCTACGGCCTCGCTTCTGCAGCAGCTTCCTAGTTTCTCACAATCCTGCAGTGAATTTCTCTCCATGTCAAATTTCATTTAAAAGCAAAACTTGTATTCCTTCTGTAGATGCCGCTTAATACCTCCCTTTATTAATACCGTGATTTAACTTGGCAAAGTGTTTTGTGGATAAAACCCATGCGGAAAACCATCATACAAAATAATGTCAGTATGCATTGCACGTTTCTCCTCCTCTTCTCTGTGTGTATTTTGTTGTGGGTGTTCTCTGATCTATGCTTGTGCTTGCATGTATACATCCATGGGAGTGTTTGATCACTTACGTCACACACAGTGGGAGGCATTTTCCCAATCACCGTAGCCCTTGAATAGCACTAAGTGGCCATGAAAGCCCCTTAACAGGCTGAGGACAGTTCTCTTGGCACAGAGGAGCCACAGGCAACCTTGCACAGTTGCCCTGAAAGGGCCTGATGTACTCCAGGGTGCTGTGTGTGTCCCAGGAAAAGAAACAGAGTCCCTGCAACATACGCTCACTCTCTGCTATTATGAGATGTGGAGCCTTTGGGGGAAACAGGGAGCAAAAACTGGAGTAGCAGGGGGCTGCTTCTTCACTCAGAGGCATGCATTAATGGGAAAGACAGAGCAAAGTCTGAAGGACAGGTTAGCCCCTTACTAGACTCTGAGCTATCCTTTTCTGTGCCATACCTCCTGGAGACACAGCGGACAATCTCAGCATGTATTGTGTGGAGTTACTCTATATCTGTAGATGTCCTCTGGACTTGTGCCTCCTAAAGAACATTGTGTGTAGGCACGCTGTCTTTTTTGGGTGCTTTTTACTGAGGCAGTGCAGTGAGATATCTTCCTGTCTGTCTTACATTCCTACCTATTTCTTTGCATTGTTATATTGATAGGCATCTTATGCAATCGTAGACCAGAACCTACAAACATTAGTAGGTAAACACATGTACAGGAGCACTCCTACTGCTCGCAAATTGATCACATTGTTTGATGTTTTTTGAATGCCTCAGCTTCGGTAAGCAAGAGAAGGCACAAGAATTCAGCTTCCGTTAACACAAATGAGTGTTTCGTCCTTGTGTTTGCAGAGACAAGGTTGAAAACGTGAAGTGACTGAAGCCTAATGGCTCAGAAAGCAGAAGGCAAATAAAAAGAACCCACCACTTACTATTTCTGTTTTTTTTTTTTGAATGTCTTGTGATTTTTAAGCAAATCTGATGATTTTGGGGAGCGGGGCTGACTTGTTTTTCAACTGCTTAGCGGGGTAGTTCTTCTAGAGATAAATGTCAATGTATGTAGATAGTTGCATGAAAACTGGCATGGTGGTATGTGCCTGGACTAGATATACTTAAACATGACTCAGTCTGAGAGATGAACTAAATCAGTGGATCTCAACTTGTGGTCCATAAACTGCAGGCAATTCACAGACTATGTCTAAGGGGTCCATGAAAGGCTGTCTTTACTACAGAACAGAGGGTTTCAGTCTGTGGTCTATGGACCTCTGGGGCTCTAGATTATGTCTAAGATTTCCAAATGGCTCCACACCTATAGAGGAATTTTTTGAGGTGTCCACAAATGAAAAAAAGCTTGAAAACCACTGGACTGGGTGACCTCTTCAGGTCACTTTATCTCCATATTGCTATGGTTCCAAAGGGGTAGCCATATTAGTCTAGTTTAGCAAAACAAACAAGGCGTCTGGTGGCACTTTTAAAGACTAACAAATTTATTTCTTGCATGAGCTCTTGTGGCAGAATATCCCACTTCATAAGATGCTTTCTCCCATGAAAGTTGATGTGACTTTCATGGTTGTATACATCGGTATGTCAGCACGTGAATGCATGTTTAGTGGGCAGATGGAGGGCATATAGTTAGATTTTATTCAGGTTTGTGTGTTCAGTGGTGGATGCATTTTGATGTGCTCATTTGTGCATCCTTGTATTTAATCTTTGCCCATATATGACACATTCACTTGCACATCTGGCAAGTTCTCTCCTGAGCACCTGTCTGTTTACCTTGGTTTTATTTTGGTCTAGTCACCATAATATCCATGCACCTTCACTGCTTATGTCAAAACTTTACATCTACTCTATGTGGGTATTTCAAGCATTTGTCCTTATTAATGAAAGGCCGTCGGAGATCTCCCCAGCTGAATGAGGACTTTGTCAATACTCAAGAAATGAACAGCGATTACTGTGGCTGTAAATGTGACCCCTCAGTGTTTACAACAGGTTGCAAAGTTATGGGCTCAATAGGAAACCAACATACCTGTATATTTTATATCTGGTTGTAAATCCTTGACGATGTCTTTCCACAAAGGATAAGTAGCTCCGTGAGTGGTGGAAAGGCCCCCTGTCTGAAATAAGCCAATCAAATTCCTTGGAGACATGTTGGTTGGTAACAGCTTGTTCCTGGTGGGAGGGCTGTACTATTATATGGTCCCATATAAACAGGAAGTAGAGGAACTCAACAAGCCTCCAGTTCATGCTTTTCTGTCTGCCTTTTCCCTCTCATTCTTGCTCCATTCTGCGGAGTCCTGTGGAGGAAGAGAGGAAGGGAAGGGAGGAAAGAAAAGAAGGGGAGAAAAGAAAGAGAGCAAGAACAGGAGAAAGTAACAGAAGGAAAAAAGAGAGAGGAGAAAAGAAAGAAGAATGGTTAAAAATTTAATCATAAAAAAATTTGTTATTGTTTATTATTTCAAATACTTGGAACAACATGAAAAGAAACTTAAAAACAAATTTTAAATGCCCTTGGCCTATTCGGATTATAGTTTAAGGTATCTAACTGCATTTCACTGTTTGATATTTATATACATGGGGCTTTTATCCCTTCGCAGAACATGCATTCCTCTATGAAACAGCCAGGTCATGACCCAAGTGAACTGCTCCCCGACGCCCAGTTACTTCACTTGGGGAAGTTCTCTGCAATGCCACAATGGTGAGAGGAGGTCGGATGCACACCGTGGCTGCACCCCAGGCTTCAATTATCTGTTTAACATCCCTTTAATGCTTTGCCAAGTAAATGTGTCTTCTGCTTTCATGTATCTCTGATGATCCGTAATCCATACTCTGTGCAATCTGAGCAATCTAGAAAGACCTGGCTTTTGCTTTAAAGTGGTGCCAAAAAAAAAGAAGAGAAATAAAATAAAATAATAATTAGTCAGTTTTCAGAGACCAAAAGAAAAAAAAAATCCGCAGAACTTTGAAGGATGAAGAGCACAACAGACAGCTGCCTTGATGGAACAGGCCTTTGAGGAGTGGGGGCAAATGAATCATTGTTTTGTTATTTGTATTGAAGTAACCCCTAGTGGCCCCGGCTGAGATCAAGGCCCCAATGTGCTAGGCATTGTATGTGCATATAGTAAGGTACAGCTCTGCCCTGAAGAGCTTGAAGTCTAGGTGAGACAAAATGGGTGGGAGGGGAAACAGGCACCAGGGGAAGAAGTGATTTGTCATGGCCCCACGGTAAGTCATTGGCAGAGCTTTCAACTCCCATTCCAAGGCCATCATCATTAGGTCATACTGCCGCACCACTCACACCATTGTCACCGTCCCTTCTACTGGCTGATCCTTTGTGGTACATTGATGGAAAGCGAATGGGCTTACGAGCCGCACTGCATGGATGGTCCTGAGCCTTCTGTTTTCTGGCAAAGATGCAGTGCAAAAGGAAAAGATGTAGCAGAGTCCCAGATTGGCTTAATTGCCTATTCAACACTGACAAAGTCGTCTTTTCTAAGTTCCATATGTCAAAGGTTTGTATGGAAAAAGAATGTATATGCCACACATTTACAACTCCCAGAGCACACACGTGTTGTATGAGAGAGAGAGATTCAAATTGCCAGTGTTTTTATCAGTATGTATTTATGTCATCAGAAAGTCACATGTGAAAGTGAGAGGAGGTGACAGCATGTGATTGTGAGCGGGCATATGTTTGCACGGGTGCTTCAAACTGCCGAGTGACTGGGTGATGGTGGTGGGTGAGTGTGTGACGGGAGTATGTGGGAGTCTGCACGTGTGCACAGCATGTGTTTGTGCTGCTGTAAGCAAGCTTGGTGGTAGTTTAGAAAACAAAACCGTTTGTGTCACCTGCTTAAAAGGTTGTTCTGAACAATTCCCGATCAGCACCAGTTACACAAATGAAAAAGAAAAGAATTCAATACATGAGATGCAATGAATCTCGTCCTAGAATAATCTCTGCTAGCCTACTCCTCTAGACAGGATTGAACCTCCCTCCTGTTACTTTAGGGGAACATTATATTAATAGTTTTGTGATAGTGCAGAGAGGTGGTAAGTGAGAGGGAACAATGGTCTATTGGTTAAGTCACTGGACTGGAGACCTCTAATCAATCCCTGCCTCTGTCACTGAATCGATGTGAGACCTCAGACAGGTCACCTTCACTACTCCATGCCCCAATTTCTCATAAGCAGAATGGTGTTAAATCTTCTCTACCTCTGAAAGGTGTTGGTTTTAGTAAGAAAGCACTCCAATACTGCAGCGATGAGTTCCACAGAGAAAGAGAGGTGGAGTAGGGAGAAGAATTAGAGCTAGAAGGGGTAGTTGGGTATAGTCTTTCATTAGGCAGTGATGTAGATGTGTAAATAAAATATCAGGGAAACACTACAAGCAGATGTTTAAGAGGAAAACTTAAATAGGCAGAGGCTACAATATATAGGCAAAAACTATACCACTTAATAAACAGAATGTAAGATGGGACTAAATAAAGACCATAATAATAATACAGGTCCATGAGGATGTATTCTGTGCCACTTCATACCACAGCTTGGGGGTTATCCTCATAAACTATATCCAGGGCTGTGACTATGGTGGGGCAAGGAGGCTTTGCCCCGCACACCCCAGGGCTACTGCATTGAGCCGCTCCGTTAAAAGGTGTATTTCTCATTGCTCATCCCAGGCACCAGCCATTGTAAGGGGCATGGTCTGATCAGAATGTGCCTTGGACACCAAATTCCTTAGTTACAGCTCTGCCTGTGTCCTCTTTTCTTCCTCTGTCCCAACTGTCATATCTCTTCCCAGAATGTAAATAGAGCTGGCCAAAAATTTCAAATTCAAATTTTCTAATTCAAACAGTTATAGGTTTTTTTTTCAGGATTTCAATAAAAATCATGTAATATTGTTGATTATTTTTTTTTGCAAAAATAATCTCTTCTTTTTGCTTAACTCTTTGTGGCTATGTCTACATTAGAAGGCTCAGATAAGTCAATTCAATAAGGTTGACTTAAAGTCAACTTAGGGAGGCCCCATTTGTTTAAACTGACTTTATAAACTCAAGCCAGGGGACCCGTTTAAAGTCGACTTTATTAAGTAGACTTTAAATAAGTCTCCTGGTTTAAGTTGACTTTACAAAGTCAAGGTAAATGGCTCTCCTGCCTTAAGTCAACTTTATTAAGTCAACTTTAATGGCCACATTTTGTTAAGTCAACTTAATAAAGTTGACTTAACCTTTAAAGTCGACTTTAAAGGTTAGAGTTATTAATTGGACTTAAAGCAAGTGCTTAAGTCAACTTAATGAACTCCAAATGTGGCCATGGAGTTGCTTAAGTTGACTTAAGCCTGCTTAACTCGACTTAATCCTCCAGTGTAGACATAGCCTGTGAGTGCTCTGAGACAGGGATCATAGCTTCCTAGATGTTTCTAAAGCATGAGGTACAGTGGGGCCCTAATCCTCATTGGCTCTTTTGGGCTCTGCACAAAGCAGCGATCAATAATAAGAAGAAAGAGCTATGAGTGACATGTTCAGACTCACAGAAAGAATGAATGTCTGAAGGCGGTTGAGAAGAACTCATATGTTCCAAAACATACTTTGTGGTTTCAGAGTTAGTGTAGAACACAGGACTGAGTGTCTAGCTTCTAGTCATCTGTTCAGCCCATACCTCCATTTCTCAGGGTACGGGAACAAACGGTACTCTTCATCTACCCAATGTAAAGTTATAAATTCACTCTCCTTTTCCTCTTGATGAACAGTAGCATATCTCCAGTAGTGATCAACCACACTGCACACATAGACCAAACTATCCCTGGTTTGGGTTATTAAACCCCTCAGTAACTACCTCCTGGGCCAGCCACCCTGGATCAGTTCCCCTCACAACACGCTTCTTTCTGTGGAATTCCTATTGTGAAGAGAAAATGGGCTTTTTGCATTAAGGTGAAGTGATCTCCAATCCTCTGTCCAGTTAGAGAACATGAGTGGAATGAATGTAATACTCCACAGTTAAAACACCAGTCTACTATCTTAGATGTGAGGTTGTACTGTAGTTTCATTGTTTCTTTTTCTATCAGACCAAAGACATGAACACACGGACAATAATTAAGGACCTTCCACTATGTTCATTAAGGTCAGGACTGGAATAAGGATTAAATGAGTCTGGGTGATTCTTAGCCCACCATCCAGATTTTCATCCAAACAGTCATCAGTTGCCAGACCCTAACCAACAAATGGCAGATATTCACCAGAACAGAAAAAAGTGGGCAAACTGAGGTTCTGGAAGAAGGGTGGCGTTAAAAGTACTAGGAGCAGGGATCAGATGTAGGGGTGAAGGAAGAAGAAATAACATGACTTTCATCACCAGTCTAGACAATATCATGATCAAGTTAAATATTTTATTAGGATCTTTTCTCCCCACAGATGCTGAAATGATGTTGTTGGGCATTAAACATTAATACACACTACAGGGCTGGTCCCCATGGAAGCAATAAAACCTACTAAATGGGGTTATTTTGTGTAAAAGGCAATACTGCAAGGTCTATTAAATCTAACTGCTAACAACCTCATGTCTCAAACGAATGTGTTATATGGAATTGTGAAGCTGCCCCGATCCTGGACAAATCCCAGAGACCTTGCAGAGATGTTGGAGATCAGAAGAGGAGAGGGAGACTCCCAGATTTATAACCCTTAGGTCCAAGATCCAAATCTAACCAAAAATTACACTTGACACATTAATAATGCTTTAGAATAAAGGATGACCCTGGGGCTTACCAGCCTGACCTATCTAGATTGTAATCTCTTTGGAGCAGAGACTGTCTTTTGCTGTGTCTTTGAACCTCTCTTAGCAAAATCTAACCTTCCAGTCAGTTGAGATCTCTAGCTATTCCTGTAATATAAATGATTAACGATAAGGGACACAATAATAAGTAGCACAAAGAAAGGACTGTCTCTGTTTATAAAATGGCAGACAAAATCAGGTGCATTCAGAAGAGACCGTCATGGCTCAGTGGCATGGTGTCATAATGTTTCTTAATGAATCTGAAGAGAAGGCGAGCGGGATCCTGGTCAGAGTTTAGCTTAGCGGTCAACAATGCCTGGAGAACATGTTGAGGGCCCAATTCTGTTACAGTTAAGTTTCCTCACGCAATTTTTCTAATATAAATTTACTGTAGTAAAAAGTGAGAGTCTAAGACATAAAGCTAATACAACAGACCAGAGACAGGGACCAAAACAAATTAATATATCATACTGTTATGACATTCATCAAGGTCAAATGGTCCGTTATTTCTTCAATGATATCAGGTCCGAGGGCTGCTGCCTTGATATCTCAGTACTTTCTATCTATTTATAATTTCTTGAAGTAGCCAAGTACCAGGTGCACCTGAATCTTAGCCAGCTACTGTTAATTTCCATGACTCCTTACAGATTACTGTGATTTTCCACATCATTCACCATACTTTGGCTTTGCAACCTGGCCAGGCCTTAGGCCTCGTTTTTGGTCTGTTATATTAACCCTATGTCTTAGGTTCTCACTTTCTACTACATTTACCTTCAAGTTAGTGTAAATGTACACCCAAATTTAGGTCTCTTTGCACTGCCAGAGAGGTGTAAAGTTTACACTATAAAAGAGTCAGTGTGTAAATCAGAATTCAGGCCTAAGTGTTTAAAATTTGTCCCCTGCTTTGCAGTTCTTTCTTTAGGAACTCTGAAGTTCCATAGCAAAAATAGACCAATACTTTGCGTGGCATGGAAATTACCTATGCTAGAATGCACATTTAATTTCATCATAACTGATATCTGCATGTTTGCTAATTATATTCTGTATTTTGGCTGACATAAGACTGCAGCTTTTATCTAAGGAGGTCAAATTGCCCTACAAACATACCTGAAAGCTCTCAGCATCTCAGTGAGATAGGTAAATGCCATTATCCCCCTTTGCATCTGAAGTAAGGATAGCAAAAAATTAGCTGTGTACTTGATGGCTCAGACAATAATTGCTATAAGGTATTCAAATGCCATGTAAGATAGGTCCAGTTGGTAGGCTTTACAGAAGACAAAACTTTTATTATCCCTTCTTTACAGAAGGATGCTGACTTGCCAAAGATGACAGTTGCAAAGGTGAAACAAGAATCTAAGGATCCTAACACCCAGTCACCAGCTTTAAATGCTATACTGAATGCCCTCCTTTGACTTCCAAGAAGGCCCTTGTTCTACCCTCTACACTCATTTATCCCGTCTATTGGATAAACTAGAGAGATCTTTCACACATACCCAGGTTTTCTCCCGCCTCTTGTTCTAAACTATTTCCATCAGAAAAGCAGACTCAAGAAAGAGAAATAGCAGAACATGTTGTTTGCAGGAAAGAAATGAGTCACATCTCTCTAAGTTTCATGCACCAATAATTTTTCCTTGTGTCCCACATTTGGTTCTTGGCAGGTTGAGAGAGGTGTTTTTTGCCTGCTGCACTTTACCACAGGGAAGGGACTAACAAATACTTTTCATATCTGAAATATTTCTGCACGGCAGCAACTTCACAGCTTGCTATAGGACACTGATAAATTAGTAAAGGACAGTCAAGGGAGAGATTAGGGCTAGATCCTGTGAGGTGCTAAACAATCTGGCCTCAATTCAGCAAATAAATTAAGCCCCATGCTTAATTTTAAACTTGAGATTAAGCCTGTTAAAGTCCTATTGAGCTGCCCTGTGTTTAAATTTCAGTATGTGCTTAAGTACTTCGTTGGGTTGGGGCCACACTTTGCAGGATCATGCCCTAATTAAAACAGCTGGCATGTATGAATATCATTGCCTTCTACTGGAAGCAGCTGGAGCTGCTCAATTCTTTGACCTATTCCCTAGGTAGGTATCAAATGTCCCTATATCTCCAATTAACATATGAAGTAAATGGCTGGAAGGAGCAGCCAAGTTGGGGTCATGAATTTTTGAGTGACTGTGGTGTGCTCTGCAGTTACAAATGTGAAATCCCAGGAGATACCAATTAGTTATATTTTGGAAGTGGGGACTGGCACCAGCCACATTCATCAACTCCGTACAGTGATCGGTGAACCTCAAAAGCCTCCCAGGTCCCATTCAGATAAGCCCCAACAGTTCTACAGCTTAGCTAACTGGCTTTGTGATGCTGGACTGACAATCTCATGGGAACAGCTTTTCTTGCAAGAATTGTGATACTTCTTCCTTACAGCTGGGTTGAAAACACTCTAACAACAAACTTGCATTTAAAAATTTCTGTTTCTGGGGCCAGCTGGAGTGAGGAAATGAAGTGGCAAGTATAAAATGAAAATAAAATAATAACAATGTTAACCAAACTTTCCTGATTCTCACAAAAGTGTGGTCTTGCTGACTTCAATCCAACATTGCCATGAACTTGAATTTATTATTAATTATATTAAATTATTACGTAGAATATTATCCAGATTAGTCCACTCCTCCACAGTTTTCATGTTAAGTTTACCAGGATAATAATGGCTAGCATCTACATGGGATTTTTTTTTTAGCATTCATCTCTAGACACTTATAGGCCCACACATCACCAGAGTATCTGTTTCACTGTTCTTAATGCATTTCATCCTCACAACAGCCCTATGAGGTAGAGAAGTACTGCTCTCCCCATTTTACAGAGGGGAACTGGGACACAGAGAGTACGTCTACACTGGAGGCTCTGTTAAGTCGACCTAACAAGGTCTACTATAAGTTGACTTAAAGTCAACCTTCTTAAGTTGACTTACAGAGTCCACACTGGAAACTCTTGTCAACTGCCTGCTTCCACACGCTGGCAGGTGCTTGGTCGATCCTTCCTGGTGGCCAGGAACTCTGGGAGGGGGCCAGGAGGCCAGCTACATCAATGTAAGGGCTTTCCCCCATCTACATTGGCTTAAGTTGACTTAATAAGGTCAACTTAAGCATTAAATCGACCTTAAGAGATTGTGTTATTAAGTCGACTTAAAGAAGACCTTAAGTCAACTTAATAAAAGCCCAGTGTGGCCATGGGGGTCTGTAGATTGGCTTAACCTTCCTTAAGTTGACCTAAGGCTTCAGTGTGGATGTACCCAGAGAGACTAAGACCTGGCTATACCTAAAACATAGGCCTATCCTGTAACATCACTCAGAGGAAAGACACAGTTAAGCCACCCTAAAATCTAGGGTAAACAGCCCTAAGCTGATGGAAACATCCTTCCACCTAGCTACTACTTCTCAAAGGTGGATTTACTGCAGTGATGGAAGAACCCCAGGTAGTCTTTAAGTGCCACAGGACTCCTTGTTTGTTTGTTTTACTGAACTAGACTCATGCAGCTGCCCCTTTCAATCTTTCCACCATCGTGGTGTCTACCCTACAACACAACAGTAGAACAGTTGCACGAGCATTTCTAGTGTAGACATACCCATGGTGTCTGGACCAATGTTTCACTGGAATCCTTTCTCTGATCCAGGGATTGGATTAGGTCATCTGCATCCCAATTCAGTGCTCTGCCCATTAGATTATCTTTCCTTCATTCTGATGTTCCAAATGTAATCTAGCCTCACTACTACAGCCGACTGGACATTTTTGGGTGGAACTTTTTTTTTAATGACACAAATCTTGATTTGTCAAAAGCAAAAAAGTTTCGCAGAGACATGTGACTTGGAAAAAAAATCCAATAGAAAGAAAGAAAGAAAGAAAGATTCTGATGTGAATGGGATGGGACATTTTATTGGACATATCCACAGTGTAGATCATGTATAGTGAATGAGCCTGAACAGCCCAGCAAAATATTTAGGCTAAGCTAATTGATTTCAGCCTACTCTTTGCTTTGCAAGAGCATTGCTTGCTAAATTCATCTGCTGTGTGGGATGAAGCTGATGTTTTGTACTGTGTTAAATGACATAGATAAGAGGATGTTAATCAGCACTATACATACACAAAAGGTACTGACAAAAAGTCATCATACTGAAAGCAAAAAGGTCTTTGTATGGAGTAAGGTAGCACAAAAATAACATGGAGAGCTAAAGTCATGTAAACAGAAGTAATGCAAGACACAATGGTTAATAATTGATCAGATGGTTGCTCTAATGTGACAAATGTATAAATATATTTGAGTGTAAAGCATAACTTGAGCCTCGTAGGAAAAATCCATTGTGACTTGCCTACACCCCAGGATAAGCTAATTGGCCAATATATTCTTCTGTACATCTGGCATTCATTGCTTTGATAGTAATTGTAAATGCACAACCAGGCTTTTGGTCAAATAAAGGTTTGCATTAATAAATCTGAGTGCCTCAGTCCCTAGGGTACAGTATTCCAGAACCAACAATTTCTATTTGCTGTTTCAAAATGACTTTTGGTTTCAATGTTTTAAAATTTATATTATATAATATAAAGATTTGAAAAAGTCAAAATCAGTTTTTCTTCAGACTTTTGTTTCACTGGAAATTTCAGGACTGCTTCGTTTGTTTTGATTATTTTGGTTTTTTGTTTTGTTTTTGTTGTTGTTCCATTTTCAAATGGAAAAAAATAAAAGAAAATTGTAGATTTTCTCACTGACTGGAAAATCTGATTCCTGCCCAACTCAACCAGCTGTTTACTAGAAGTTAGGTAAAACTGTATCAAAATTCCACATGATTTGTCTGGGGAAATAGCAGACAGTAAGTTTAAGTGATTTGCTAGAGATCACAGAGCAGCTACGGTGCAGTCAAGATTATACCGTGAGAGATTTTGGCTCCCACTTTCATGGTTAATCCTGATAGTGTACAAAAGAAAATCCTCTGTCCTTTTGCACACCATTCCATTGCAACCACTTGGGCCCCTGGGAAGTGGGTGAGGGAAGAGAGCCTGGAATTGTGCCCAGCAGTGAGAAAGGAATATCTGCTCCGAAATGAACAATATGAAAAGCACAGACCTTGTGTCTAGACTGATATTTCTAGCGTTCTGGCCCCTGCTCCAGACAGCTTGGGGAATGTACCATGACCTCACTCACATTGGCACTCTCAGGGTTTGGCATAAATTGATGATTTCTTTAAATAAAAGAGCTTCCAAGTCTCCCAGCATTCTCCTCTACCTTGCGTGTGGGTAGCCTAGCTCAGCAATCTATCCCTCTCTGCTTTCCTCTCTTCTCAATTGTGGCTCAGGGAACATAAAGGGTTAAAACCCACAGCTGGTCCCTTCCCAAGGTAAAACTCCTGCTGCTTGGATGACAGCCCAGGTTGCTGGGATAAAAAGCCTTGTTTAACTCAGTGCTTCCATCAGGATCTGTCACTAAACACACCAGACAATGCAAATGGACCCAGATATGGATGAGAAGGGATGGAGAGAAAAAGTAGTTTGTTGGCTGATGAGAATTCTGGCTCAGGACTGATCCACCTCTGCTATTAGATGGAATGACTGAATAATTTGCACTGACTATAAAGTTTTCACATGAATTTAGAGTCAAGGACATTCCCACATGCTTCCTTAGCCTTTCTTGCAACATTCATGTCAAGATGATCATTAAATGAGCTGGGAAATTGAGTCCTTTACAGAAAGAATATAGAAGTGTTTCAGATTATGGACAGTGGGCAATTAAGGGTCATTGGCAAGTATCTAACACTTCCCTAAATAACTGATCAGTGTTGAATGGGATGATTTGAAGAGTCATGATGTCATCTATATCTCTTCTCTGCCACGGATTTCCAGGTTGGCCTTGTATAAGTCACTTAGCTTCTCTGTGCTGCAATTCCTTGTTTGTAAAAAGGGGATGATAACCCTTTTGTGCCTCACAGGGGTGTTTAGAAGTGAAATGAAATAAAGATTGTGAGGTGCTAGATTGTATGATGAGGGAAGTCACACAAGTCATATGTGTGTGTGTGTGCGTGTACGCGTGTGTCAGTTAGCCCCATTTTACAGATGAAGAAACTGATGCAGACACACAGTGGACTGCAATGTTGGGGTGCTTTTTCATTGATGAACCCTTAATTATGCAAATAATAGAAGTAAATTCAGGATTCTCAGAACCTCTGAAATTCAGGCCACTGTGTAGGTGCCTCCATACTGTGAGAGGTGCCTTACATTAGGTGTCCAGGTTTGACCAAACTGACCTTAGCTGCTTGCTCCGAGTAAGACCAGATCAATGGGAGACTACGGAATAAAAGCCAGGAATCTTGATTGCCAGGTCCCTGTTCTAGTGACAAATCTATTTGCCTAAACTGCTGCTTCTAATACTTTACAGTCTTGTATGAAGCTTATTAAAATCAGCAGGCCTTGGCTTAGGTCTAACTGCAAGAGTACAGTGGAATATTGTATTAATCTTTAATACTGAGCTCAATATTAAACCAAAAACTTGAACTAAGCCAGGACCAGGAGGGAGTTATTTAATTATTAGCAAAATATATACTGGTGACATATTCTGGGAGCTAGAACAGAGACCCAGGTTGCAAAAAGGAGGGATGTAAGAGAATTTCTGGCCGAGGATGAGGGATTCTTCACCAGCCCCAGAAGCCTGTAGCAAATCTTCCTTAAGCAAAGATTTGGCTCCGTCCTCTGAGCCCCAGGGATGGGATATGGACCCCAAAGAATGGAAAATGATGCTCCCTTTTTCTTACCCTCATTAATCTAACATAGGAAAGTTGTTCCTAGAGACAGGTCCGAACCACACCCAAGATTTGAAAAATTCAGTGGATGTTCAGAATCTGAACCCAGATCAGAATCCAGATTTCTAACAGCCCTGACCACAGGACCAACCCTGCAGTTTTGATCCCCTGGGAAATGAGAATGCTCAAGCCTTTGGAGACTTAGACCTCAAAACAACCAGATCCAAACACCCTAACCTTTACACCGTTTGATACGTGGACACAGGCCCATCACTTGCTGTGGCTTTTTATTTATTCCCTTCTTTGAAACAGCTCTACTCTGTGATAAATCCATCATCAGGCCACCGGGAGCATTTCATTGTCTGGGCTGTGTTGTTTGTCTCTTTAGATGGATTGTAAGTAGAGCTGGTCAAAAATAAAATTAAAAAAAAAAGTGGAAGAACTCTTCTGTTTGAATATGCATTTTTGTCAAATTTGAAACATCGGTTTCAGTGACATTTTCTATGGGAAAAATATCAAAACAAAATATTTAGACTTGCTCTTTTCATTTTGATTATGTCAAAATGTTTTGTTTGATAATATCAAAACATTGCATATGGACTTTTATATCATATTAATTGTAATGTTGTAATATATTCATACAGTTCCAAAGGGGTAGCCATGTTAGCTGAGTTCAGCAAAATAAGCAAGGACTCCTGTGGCATTTAAAGACTAACAAATTTATTCATTGCATTAGCTTTTGGGGGAGAAAATCCCACTTTGTCGGGCAAAAGCATCTGATGAAGTAGGATTTTCTCCCACTAAAGCTCATGCAATAAATAAATGTGTTAGTCTTTAAATGCCACAGAACTCCTTGCTTATTTTACATTTATACAATATTTTAAAGTTTTGACATTACTAAATGAAACATTTCTATGGTCACATATCAAAAATTTTCATTTTCAGAATTTTTGTTTGGTGGGAAGTGTAGAAATATTGTTCTGACGCTGAATGAATTTTTTGTTAAATATCAGAATTTCCTGCAGAAAGGAAATTGCATTTTCTAATCAGCATGAGTCTCTTGGTCATCTACCACATCCACAGAGGCCTTTGTATAAAGTGAAGTATACTTGACCAGTTAGTGGGCATATTCATTTTCACAAGCTGCAAAAAAATGTGGGTAGAACTGTCAGAAGCCTAAGTGATTTAGGAACCTAAACTCCATATTTTTTCCCCATGGGACTTTTTTGCTTTTGAAAATTTTACCTGGTGTCTTTATCACAAATGATATTTTTGTTTTATCTCTGTGCTGTGATTGTTTGCCTGCAGTGCAGATACACAGATAGAAGTGAATTTATACCACCTTTCTGCGGGATGGAGGAGAGTGTGAGGCTGAAAACAAGTACAGCAGAGAGGCATCAGTGAAAGAGAGAGCAACAGCTCAGAGCAAAGGTGATAACAAGGCAACTGTATTGATCCCTCATCTTCATGGAAGAAAATATCTGCAACAGTTTCTGTGTGTTCACTGTGATTCAATAAGAGATTGAGGGCGCCGAGGTCTTGGGACTGAGATCTATGTTCTGTCAGGATGCTAGCATCTGTGTGCAGGGCTTGAATTGTGTGTGAACAGAGACTCCATTTTAAATGAAAGTATATAGCCCCATGCATACAAGAAAAGGTCATTAATGCAACATGAAGGGCTAAAACAGCACTGCATCGATGAGTGAGACGGGAGAGAGGACACAAAGAATCCCTTCTTCCCACAGCTGCAATCAGGCATGGAGCTGTCTGGGTGAGAAAGGCAGGGGAGCCATTGGTGTTGAAGGGCATGTTGGTGCTAAGCAGAGGCAGTTGCAATGGCCACACTTTTCCTTCCCACATCACAACATACAGAAACAGGAGGGTCAAAGATATTGTAAGGGCTGCATCTTGTGTTGATGCTCCTACCATCCTAGTCTTTGGTGAGGAGGGGCTTCCAGGACTCCCAAAAAAAGACATCCACACCTCTTGCTTACTATCTAGGCTAGATGGTGCTCTCTACAAACCAGGGAAAACCAAAGCTCTACCACTTGCCTGCTCACCTGTTGCAGGGGATGACAAACACCATTCAGTATTTTGGTCACTTTGGGATTATAGCGTTGCTGTGTATTTGGCTCATAGGGTATGTCTACACTGGAGGCTTTGTTAAGTTGACTTAACAAGCTCAACTTTAAGTCCACTTAAAGTCTACCTTCTTAAGTCAACTTAGAAAGCCCACACTGAAAACTCCTGTTGATTGCCTGTGTCCACACTTGAAGCCTTCCAGGTGGCCAGGAACTCTGGGAGAGGATCTGGAGGCCAGCTAATTTTACTTAAGGGCTATTCCCCATCTACACTGGCTTAAATTGATTTAATAAGGTTAGCTTAAGTATTACGTTGACCTTAAGAGGTGGTGTTATTAATCTGATTTAAGGAAGTGCTTAAGTCAACTTAATAAAAACCCAGTGTGGCTGTGGGGATCTGTAGGTTGACATAACCTTCCTTAAATTGACCTAAGGCTCCAGTGTAAACACACCCTTAGAAAGGCCAGGCCTTCTGGCCCATCATATCTATTTTCAAAATAAATTGTCTGACAAATATGCTTAAGTTCCTCATGGCATCCAGCTCCTCCATGTGACCTGTCACTGCTCCAGATGGCCTGGCATCATTAATGAGAGCTTTTGCTGATGGTGAATACTACCATCACTAAGGTTACATTGAGATGTCCCTTGTACATTTGCCCCATGTTTGGAACTATCTGAACAATTTTTTCAGCTACACTTTTTCATGTTCAATCTCCAGCTGAAGGAGGATGAGTCTGGAGAACTTGATTAAAATCCATTCAATCATTTGTTTAGCTATTCAAAATGAAAAAAAAGTTGAGGGGGGAGAATGTACTTGAGACGATAACACTTATTATTTATGGAGATGCTGATCTCATTCATTGTCCTGGACATCTTGACGGCACTGCAGACGGTCAGCACTGTCACCCACAATGAATAAGATCACAGTCACACTTCACATCAGTGAGTCCTCAAACAAATGAGCAATTGCCCACTGCTGTTCCCCTGTACTCTCTCCAGGAGAGAAGAATTCTGCTCCTTCAGGGCACTGCTACCTTTTCCTGCCAGATGCTGCAAACCATTGGTCTCCCATTGCCAGCGGAATAAAACGCTGCCTTCTAGCCACTATAGTACATGCTCTCTTCTGTGGCCAATCCACAGGACATGTGAAGGGATTTCCAGTGATTCCCTCCTGGTGATGGGGAAAGGTCATATCCGTACTCATTCTTTTTTTCATTAACCAAACAAGACTGATGTATTCTCCATACCATCCCCAGATCTGAAAGGGGGCCAAGCAAGGCTGAAGACTCGGTAAGGAAACAGCTGCTATCTCAGCATAATGCTAGAGATAGGGCTGTCATTTGCTAGCTTTTCACTTAAAAATGGAACCTTAAATGGGGGCCTCTCAGTCGCTGGCATGAGAAATCCTGGAGTGATGATGACCAACCTCTTGGTTGATGCACCAGGCATTGAATCACAGGCCCCACTGGCATATAAGTCCATACGGCTAAAGAGGGATGGCAGCGTGGGCTGTAATAGAGTCAAATCCTCTGTGGGTTGGTCACATAGGAGACCATGTGACATATTGACTAGTGGGTTAAATGAGCACCTTGTCTTGCTGATATCCTTCATCAGTAATGCACCTACACTTGATGTTACCACCACCACTGAATACGTATGGAAGTCATAGCTTGGCACATCCCTGACACATTTGGTTTCTCACTGAGCAAATCAGCCTGAAACCACCTCAAAAAAGACATCAAATTTGCTTCTTCAGTTGCCCAATCCCAGCAAAAATCTGTTCCTCTCAAGGAAGTGTGCCAGGTCCAAGTGTGATAGAAATGTAGCTAGAAAACTCTTCCATGGAGGGAATGCTTTCCTCATTTGCCAGCCTGCCTACCAGACATGACAGCCCAGCTGGGAGGGATTGAATGGGTATTGCAGCAGAAAAGTAAAAAACTTTTTTCTCCGATCATAGCTATGGCATAAGATTAAAGAAAAAATCTCTTATGATGGGTGAATCAAATTCAGAAACATGAATTTTGCCATCAGTCTTCCTTCATGTGTACTTACACATGTCTTGTGTAGGTATCCCAAGAAAAGAGGAGTGCTTTGGAGCCCCTATACAATAGGCAAGGACCAAAGTTGTCTATCACATTGCCAGGCCATTTACCGAGTCGTCCAAAGGTCATGCAGTATGCTCAGTGAAAGTTAGCTCATCACGTAGCTAGCAGCCTCCTTGTGACACACACCTACCCAGCTTCATCGTTCTTTGTTTGGACAAAAGGAATCCCAGCCTAGGCACAGTACAAGCACTAGAGCTGAAGCTTGCCTCCAGCCTTCCAGATATCACATCAGATATTTTTACAGCTCAGTTTTACAGACCACTATAAGCAGTGAAAATACCTTAATCTGCCAGCTCTTTTGCCTGTCAGCCCCACAGATGCGCCTCATCCCAACATTCAGAGCCTTTTGTCCATATCAATTTATTAGCCAAATAATAACAAAAAAAGTAATTATGCAGAACTTCAGAAAGTCGGCAGGAATTACAGCAGTGTCTTGGACTCAGGTACTAATCCTTTGATGTACGTTGTACAAACCAGATGGTCGTCTAATCCCTGCCAGCATGCAAAACTCACTGTGCAGAAAGCATCGTAACCCCTGTCTGATTGAATATTCACACTCACATCTGATTTTATTCAAGTACTGGAAGAAGTCCCTGTGCAGAAACCCACACGGATGACTAAAATTCTGAGCATACATTGGAGCCAAGTTCTAGACCTTTTCCATTCCCCTCTCCCACCTCATAAAAATTGTCTTGCATTCCCTTCTCTTTTGTCTGAACCTTTGCTTCCCCTTTGTCAGCCAGCTGTCCCTCGAGGACAAATCCCCCATCTTTCCACTCATAGCCAAAGTCTATAAACCTGCTCCGTTCATATTAAATTTTGATTCAGCAGCTTCCCATTGTGATGCTGTGCCATCGCAGCATCCAAGTATATAACTGGTTTCTGTATCTTACCAGAGCTCCTCAGCTGGAATCCAGGGCCAGACGCCGAAATAAATTAAGAGCCATCAACAAATCAATTTCCTTATCTTCCTCTATCCCCTTCTTTCCTCCCACTCTTCCTCTCTATCCACCTTGCCCCCATCCTTTATGCATCTCAGACTGTGCTGCCTCGGGCTCATTATTAACACATGTTTGAGCATTAATGAGCCTCTAAAGGAGGGGGAAAGAAGCAGAGAGGAGAAGAGAGGAAAGCAGGAGTGGATAATAGGTTTAAAGGGAGCGAGAGTGGGGGACAAACAGTGATGTGGGTGAATGGAGAGAAAGTGCAGGGAAAGGAGAAGAGTAGGATGACAGAAGGAACGGAAAACGGAGCACATAATTATCCTGTGCTTGAGCAGAGAGGGCACTAGCGTGGGAGCTGGAAAAAAACCAAGTTCTCCTTATTTGACTCTGCTACTGATCTGCTGTGAGACCTTGGACAAATGACTTCCTCTCCCTGTGCTTCCGTTTCCTCTCCTACCTGTTGTCTGTCTTGTCTATTTAAAGCAATTCTGTGCAGGGACGGCTTGCTCGTTCATGGCACAACATACTGGTGGCCCCCATCTTAGCTGGGGTTGCTAGGCACTGTGATAGAGCAGATAATAAATAATAGTAATAATAATATAATAACAGCCTGTAAAAAATCACTGCCAGGCCTGAGCAATTGCACAGAGAAGGAAGTTCTGTGAATCTGTTCAGTTTGTATTTAGAGACTAACAAATTTATTTATTGCCTGAGCTTTCATGGGAGAAAATCCCACTTCGTCAGAGCTTTGAAGCTGTAAGTTCCCCCATCTTCAAAGTGTCTGACAAAGTGGGATTTTCTCCCATGAAAGCTCATGAGATAAAAAAAGTTGTTAGTCTTTAAGAGCCACAGGGCTCCTTGCTTATTTTGCTGAACTAGACTAAAGCGGCTACCCCTTTGAAACTTGTTCAGTTTGTGAATCTATTCTCTCCCGTAGTTTAAACTTGCCTATTAAAAAACGTTGACTGAGGCCAGTGCCCTCTATTAGGGATAGGAGAACCCCAACAACAAGAGACCTGGAACTCAAATCTGAGTGAGGTTTTATTAGTATTTTCCCCTTGTTTCCTGCCTCTGCTCTTTTCTTTTCCATCTCTGAATTTCTTTCATGTTCTGCTCCTCTGCTTCCTTTTCCACCAGATATTTTCACTGACTTCTGTCTCGTTCTTCCTCCATCTCTTTCATCCCCCTCTCCCTGCCATGACACAATGATATTGGGATTCAAGAAAAGCATCTGAACAGGTGACAGTTGAGTAGGTTTGACGTTAAGCAGAGGGTTGGCTCCTCCCTGCCTTCAGCCATCAGACATCAGTTGGGTTGTATTTCAAACCATGGGCTGGCCATCTGTGGATAAGACTAGCATATCGGTAAGAAGAGCATTTACAGGTGTAACTCACTTTCAGTGTCCTCGGCCTGGTTGTGTTTAAGAGCCATCAACCCTCATATTTCGGGGAGTTCACTGATCAGCAACTAGGGTAAAGAATGAATCCGTCTCTTCTCCGTTAGCATATTTTATTTAGGTTCACTAGACTAGAGCACTGTATGGCAAAGAAATTGTAATTTCCTCTGAGGCGCTGTCAGTCTGTAAACATTCTTCTGCTCACTGAAACAAGAGGCAACCTTTTGATTTCATTCATAAGGCTGTGAGTTCATGGTAGTGTCACTGAAGCCAGTGAAGTGACTCCCATTTTACATCCACAGGTTTGAAATCTGAATCTGGACCACAAGTCTGCAATCCTTACGTTTCTACCAATCCTTCAAGGAAAAACAAAACCAATTCACAATTCCATAGATCCCATCCCTGTCTGTAAATCCTCATTCCCTTGCACTCCCAACCTCCATTATCTGTAAACAAACTTCCTGTAATGCAGGTCGACATCAATCTACCCAATGACTACTTTCTTGCCTGAGTCTCTGCCATTAATATTGCATGAGGATAGCTTTCCCCATTCACCTACCCTCCAGCCTCTGCTTTCTAACCAAGCCTCTATAAACATCGTAATCACTCAAACCCACACAATACCTTATCATAGGTTTTGCACCTGCCCATCGCAGCTCCCCCTCATTTCCTATCCTGTAAACTGAGCAGCCATTTACCCCTCAATGGCAGCTTATCTCCACATTTACACCTGCATTGCCAGTGAACTCCATGTTCTACCTGTCAGATCCACCCCATCACATGTCTCCTGCCAGCTGATTATTCCATCTGGAGCTCACACAATCTTTGCAGCTGCTTTCCTTTCATCCTTTTCACTTGCTCTGAAAAGTTACTCTGCATGCTTTCCTGGTTCCCTTACTGCTGTTGCTGTCTCTACGGTTGATTGCATGTCTTTGTAGCTGTTTCTATACACCTGGTGCCACCTTTACTGTGTAATCATTCACACTTGCCTGAAAAAAGTTGCAACGACAAGGGCAGAATCTCTAAATTGAGAAGCATCTGTAAGTCGTGGTGGGCCCAATCTGAAACTCCAGATCCAAATGATCCACTGAATTTTGGTTCAAAGAGAGGAAGGAGAGTCTTTTTAAAGCTCTACACTGAGAGAGTCTGGAGATGTGCCTTTGCCACGGACTCCCTCCATCATCTCGGGCAAGTCACTTACTCTTTAAAAGCTCCGAGGGAGACTTTCAAGAGCTGAGTGGCTCCCACTTTGACACCTCAATGAGCTGAACTTTTCAGAAAATCTGTCCCAGGCAGCCCGATGTGATTCCCATTAAAGTCAGTGGAAAAAATTTTACTGACTACCAAGAGAGTTTGACTGAGCCCTTGATCTCTCTCTGCTTGAATCCCTCATTTGTAAAAGAAGGTTGATGCCAGTCCCTTTCCGTTGACCTTTGTTTGCCGTCTGGTTAGATTGCAACCTCTTCTGGGCAGGGGCTGCCAAGGTTTTTTGTGCAGGTATAGTGTCCAAAAGCTTGTGTATGGATGGTGTCTTCACTTGTGGCCTTGCCATGCTATAAATAATAATAGAGTGGGTTTGAAATTTGCAGATCAGACTCACAACAGCTGCGTAGGAGGTCCCATTTTAAAACCTACTCTAACGCCTATTGAATTTAATGAGCATGTCTCACGTAGTAACAGAGGACTTCTCACGTCAGATCAGACTGCTATTTCATGTCACATGGTATCCTGCCTGTTTCAGTGGCCCGAACCTTCCTAAAATGCACATGGAGCATGACTCCTTTACTCAGAGAAGTCAGTTCCTCATCTCCCTTTGACTTCAAGGAGGCAATATCAAATCCCTCACCAACTGTGTAATCCTTTAAGTGATGGATAAATTCCTTCCTAACTCGCAAAAGATGACCAGTTTATGCTCAGAAACATGAGACTAGATTATCTTTGTTTTTGATTGCAGAGTTACAAATGTTATTAGTTATTATAACCTAGGCTTTAGATTTCAAATCCAGCCACACACAGGGACACCTTGCAGCAGAGAATATGTAGCTGGACTATTCACTGAAAAATATAGTTCTTTTTCATTCATTTTAAATGTTCTCTTTGATAGGTGTTCCCTAATTCTCAACACATCATGGAGTACAAACATTTCTACTGCTTTTTACCGTTTTCTTTAAATAATTGTATATCATGAACCTCAGTGCCATTCTTTTTCCAGACTAAATAACACATTCTTTTCAATCTATTTCCTTATTTAATTAGTTAATTTTGTAAAGCAGTTTGATGCATTAGCATCATTCAATTACAATGTATTTCCTGTTGTTTTCGACACTTCCTTTTTCATGTCCCAAGTATCCTCCTATAAGCTCCCATCCATCTCCATCGAGTCTATCTGTGACAATGTTTAGGTCTTTATAATCTCCTAGAGAATATCCCTTCTGCCTTCCTGATTGGGATTTTGGAACAACTGAAGAGATTGAAATCCAGTGTCTCTTACATATGGTTCATGCTGAGCCTAGTGCTTTGGGCCTTGATTCGGGAATCAGCTCCCTGTGAAATCCATCTGCCTGCCTGCCTGGGTTGGTCTGTAGGGCTGCATCTTTAGTGAGCACTGTGGTCTCAGTTCAGGAAAGAACTGAAGGACCTATACAAGTCAGTAGGATTTAAGCACATCCTTAAAGTTGAGCATTGATGAATAGGGACAGATTCAAGTACCTGCTTAAGTACTTGGCCGAATCAGAGTCTGTCTGATTACCTGTCCAGTGGGAATATTATCAATAATGCTTGTCATTACATACCCTGTTGTCCAGTCTCAGTGCCTTAATTGAAGGGAGTCCTGAGGCACTTAAAGACCAACAAATTTATTTATTGCATGATCTGTCTATTGCATGAGAAAATCCTATGGAAGCTCATGCAATAAATAATTTTTTTAGTCTTTAAGTGCCACAGGACTCCTTGTTCATTTTACGGAAGTAGATTAACATGGCTGCCCCTTTCGGGCTTAATTTAACAGAGGTCTCAAACTCAAATCACCATGATGGGCACATAAGGACTAGTATGTTAGCCTGAGGGCCGCACTACTGAAACCTTTTCATACAACAATATTGCAAATATCGATAATGACAATGTCATTGTGGGATGCAGGAAATAACTTTTAGGGGCTGCATGTGGCCCACAGGCCACAAGTTTGAGACCCCTGATTTAAGGTAGTTCCATTAACCTGCTGGGACATGTCTTTTTCTCCTCAGAGTATCCCACATGCTGAAATTATTTTTCCCAGAGTTCCTTAACTTTCTATTTGTCAAAGTTAAATGTCATATTGATCCTCTGGTATGAATGGATTTTCTTAAATTGGTCCCAAAATTCCTTGTTTTTAACTAGCTTTTGCCCTCCTCCCCCACTTGCTATTCACACCCTGTTGCAAATCACAAACAAAAATACTGAGCATTGCTGATCCCAGGATGCAATATTGATCACTGGGTTTCCCCATTATTAACTTCCATGCCTCTGAGCAGCAACTATTTATTATGACACCTTAATTCATGGTACTTGGCTACCTTTCAATTGGCAGGAGGAATTAACATCTCTAAAGAAGGACCTCTTCTAAAGACTTCCAAGAGGAAGTAAGATAATTGTAATCACTCAGTGCCCTTCTTCCATTGTTTTATTAATGTCCTCACTTTTTAAAAAAAGGGTGGAAAGGCACAATTTACCCTTTAAGAGGAAATTCTGTTTAGACCCAAATATTTTAGACTTTGCCAAGTGCTGGATTATTTTCTTCTTAAAAAAAAGCCATCCCCTCAGTCGGTTTGCCTAGACCTTGAGTGTAACTCATCATTCCATAATTTCCTAATAGTTTCTTTGAATGGCCTTAGGAAGATGCACACCAAAGGCCATAAGCTGTCATGGGTTCTGTGAACAGAATAGTGAAAGCCAAAGTTGTTGGTTTGTTTGTTTTAGCCCCTTTGGTTGTTTTTTGGATTTTCTGTTTGTTCTCTTTTAATTAAAAAACAAGGAGTTGTGTGGCACTTTAAGACTAAAAGATTTATTTTTAAAGTGCCACACAACTCCTTGTTGTTTTTTTTTTTTTACTGGACTAGACTAACAAAGCTATCCCTCTTTTAATAAACCACTCAGAGACAGGAAATGACTTCAGATCAACAGTTCCAGGTACAATGTAGTATTAAGAATACATTATACAGCCTCCTCAGCATAGCTATAATTTCATATTTTATTTCTTTTTACAATATGCCATGACCACTAGCCAATCTACTGCCCTTCACTTCCTCATTGTGCTCTATGGGCTCTTCAGCCTCACATCTGCCAATAAAAAGTGCTCCCTATATTTACAAATCTCTTGCAGGAGAGACCAATGCAAAGAATCCATGTAATTTCTACACAACCTCAGCACTGCTCTCTTTACTTCAGTAAGTGGCCTAAACCCTGAGGAGCTTAGCTACATTTGCTTCTGATGTTTCACTTTCATTCACACTGTTGTTTCCTTCTTTGAAGAGAAATAATGTGTTGATAATCATAAAAAGAATGCGTTCTATGGTACTTCTAAAGACTAACAAATTAATTCATCTCACAAGCTTTCATGGGCACAATCCCACTCCATCAGAGGCCTTTCCACTGGAGTTTCCATTATTCACAACTGTTGTGCTGTGGCATCATTCAAACCTACTCGTACCATTGCCCAAACCTTCACTGAAGTCTCAGTGTGCAACCTGTATTGCAGTTCACCTCTTTGCCTGCTTCTGCTTCTTCTGGTTTCTGTTCTTTACACCTTTCTAATCAACTGAACTGCTCCATGAGCTGCTTTGGTTTGCTCTTCTGTCCATCAGCAGGCATGGCTGAAGCACCCTGGTTGCACTTTAGGTTAAGACTTTTAAAACTCAGCTTCTCCATTCTTGTTAGCTCCCACGGCATGCAGGGACAAACAGGTGCAGGTGATAGCACCTGAAGCCATTGTATGTCTATCAAACTCATGCAGCGTTCCAGTGGGGGTGTGAGGACATTTCAAGGACACCAATTATGCTTACACATAACTGCGAGACAAAACGGCACCCAAACGCATTAAGAGCACAGAACTACAGATTCCAGAGTGGGATCAAAGTGATGCTACTGTTAAATCAAATCTTAACGCAGTACTTCTCAACCAGCGAGACGAGAACAACTGGTGGGACGTAGAAATAGTCTAAGTGGGATGCAGGGTTTTCATAATAATTACTAAGAATACTACATTTACAGAAAATAATAAATTATAAAAATAATATAGCTGAAGTATTATCACATCTTTCCTGGTGATGAAATTATTTCTTTTCTTTGTGTATTACAGTTATAGCATTAAAAATTATTCTTAATTTTAACAACTAATGGAATTGTTATAGTTTGTATTTTAAAACTATAATATTAAAATTTACTTCCAACAATTCTACAGCATTTGTTATGTCCTTAAAATTTACCATAAATGATAACTACAATAACGGAATGCCTGTAAACATATAAATGTGCTTCCTGGGAAAAGTGGGCTTGTGTTTCTATCATGGTGGGATCAGGTCCTTTGATAGAATGATTGGTGGGCTGTAAGGTCTGAAAGGTTGAGAACCACCTCCCTAAGGGACAGATCCCCCTCAGCTAGCAAAACTCCCCCAGCCTGGCCAGCATTAGATGTTTTGTCACTAAGGGAGAAAAAAAGGGTTTTCAGCACCCCACATCCAACCAAATGAAAGAGCCAATAATAAATAAATAAAACTAACCTCACACCAACCAAAATTAGGGATTTCCTGTATGGCTGACCTAATGGCTCACGCCAAAGGCTGGTCTTGTTCAATGTCTTCATTGACAGTAAATGAGACTCCTTTAAAGGAAGCTCTCTATGCTCCACCTCCTGGTGTCCCGGACTTAGTTAAAAAAGTGTAACCAATGCCAACAGCTGTCAGCCCTACACAGCTTCAGTTTGTACTAGCTCAGATGAAGCCGAATGCAAAAGGTGACACTCTCTCCTCTGAACAACACCAAACATGTCACAAGCTCTAAGGGACAGGATCAAATGTTGTTACCTCTTGGTCAGGGCTGTTCTTATTCTGCCTGGTTTGAAAGTGGAGCTGGCAGAGCGCTGATAAGATCTGCTGGTTTTATGAGAGCTGCGTGACATGTGAGGCTCTCTGCACAGAAGGATTGCTAGAGGCTGAGCATCCCAGCTGGAGAGCGCAGGTCAGCATGCACGTATGGCGAGTGTAGCAAATTCTTTCTCCATTCAGGTATTATATTCCACTTAAAAATAAAAAAGAGCCAGACGAAACAGTTCTCTCATATTTCTAGTTTCATTTATGCACAAGATCCTCTTTTACGTCTGCTCTCAGGCTGTTGGGTAGCTGTTAAATAGAGTTGGCTTCATGATAATCCGGGGGTGGGTGACATGATTTACAGATCACCCTGCACTCCTTTGAGATGCCTTGCATCAATACAAAAGGGTCACGATTAGCACGACATATCCCACTGAATAGCATTCACTACCCAGTAACCAGTGCCCAACACTAGACCCTGCCCAAACAACAATACCCAGAGTTTGCCTCAGGGTAAGAAGCAGTAGTAGTCCTCTTAATGTTAGGAACCCGTACTCTGTAAAGTATTTATATCACCAGTATAAACAGAATACAGCAATGATATGTGTCTAAACAAGAGCATTTAGTATGGGCCTCCTCTAACCAGCCACTGTCTGCAGACCAGCCCTCAGGGCTGCTGTTCACGTCCTGCAGCCAGCACCAACTGTTGCTCCCATAAGATACCATCCAACAGCTGTGAAATTAGTTGTCTCTTTGAAGTCAGCGGATCTGATCATGTGAATAAGAGCTGAAATACTGGGGCCTTTGAATCAACAGCATCCAGGGCTCCCTTTAGGATGCTAACATCAGACTGTTGTGGTGCTCTTGGTCAACACCCCACAATCAACACTCAGTTGTGCTGTAGATGCTGAACTGGCTTCGTTACACAACACTGAATGTCCAGACCCAGTAAAAAGCCTGATCCCCATCTAAGCCCCATTGCTTGCCCAGCACACTTGGCAGACAAAGCTAAGTTCTACCTACTGCATGTGTTCCACTTGAACCGGTAAAGAAAATAAGTCTGTCCCTTCTTTGGGGCTACTTCAGTTGATTCTGCTCCATCACTTCATCAATGTATGATATACTGTTAAAGTCAGTGGAATAGTGCAAAATGGTAGATGTGTTGTATGAAAACCCCTACAGCCAAGTACCAAGGAGCCCCCAGTCCTTAGCCCCAGCCACTGTTCACAGAAACACCTTACAGATTACTCCATCCTCTCAGGATCTGATCCGATGCCCACAGAACTCAATTAGAAAACTTCCATTGACTTCTACGGGCAGTGAATCAAGCCCTCTGTCCACCTCCCCTCTTAGACTTCTTCTCATTAAAAGGGCAGAAGCCTAAAGCTGCATCTAAAGATGATGTAAGCAGCCTTTTCTCTCTAGTTTACAAAACAGAAGCCATCAGATTTACTCACTAACCCTGCACACAAGAGTAAAGCATAAATGAGATTCAGCCTTTGCAGAGGAACCCGAGGGACATGCCTGATTTTTCTGTTCCATGCCAACTAATAGTATTTCCTCCCCCCTCGCCTCCCAAGTTACAACAGCAGTCATGCCAGACAGAGCTGTGTTCTTCTCAGATCTCATAAGCTTCACCTGATAGCCCCATTGCAGGAACTCATAACACTGCAGGAAGTGGCATGTGTGACCCAGGAGAAGATGGCTTTTCCCCTGAGTCAGTTCTGAACCTATTAGTGCATCAATCCAGTGTTCAAGAGAGACGCCATCTTTCTAGTGAGAAATAAAACCAACCAGGCCACATTGTGCCCCACAAGCGAATCAAGTAGAAGACCTTCCGTGGATCTTCCCTGTGCCAAACAGAGAGACAACTCAGCTTCTGAATGCCCAGGAGGCCTCCGCATGATCAGGGCCACCCAGATGAGGGGGGGCACAGGGGCAACTTGCCCCTGGCCACTGCCACAGCTTCTGACCCTATACGTCCCAGGGAACATTGGGGCTGGGTAAACAAGAGGGGCTTGGTAATTGGGAAGGTGGCCAGAGTGAGCTGAGATAGCAGGAGATCTGGGGGTGGGCAGAGGTGGTATGAGTTGTATGTATGGAACAGTGATGGGGGGCCCCTCATATCAAATCTGCCCCAAGTCCCCTGAGTCCTCTGGCAGGCCCTGTGCATGGTCTGGTCTGATCCGAGCCGACATTCTCACCGCTTAATGTTAGTAAAATCCAACCTCACTTTTGCAAGCATCGGAGGTGTTAACCAAGCCCTGTCACCCTGGCCATTCCTAGCTCTGGACGGTTATACTCAATATCCCAGAATGTCATCCCTGCACTTTCAATGTGAGAAGCAATTTTTTTTTTCATTCTCCCTCTTAACAGCTGTAGTGTTTCTGGCCCAGATTAGCTGTTGGCCTCCATCCCAGAAGTGGCTGCATTTCAGCAGTGAGTGAGGGATTCCTTTATGCACAGGGCCAGATCCTCAGCATAACCCCATTGATTTCAGTTGAGCTCCGTTGATTTACATCAGCGACATGCCTGGCCCAGAGCCTGTTATTGCATTTGGGATCTTTTCAGACAAAAGCCAGTGTGTATCTCATTATTTATTATTATTATTAGCCACTGGCTGCACCTGTATGAACAGTGAGATGTTCACCGAGAAGGTCTTTGCCTGCAGCCCACCAAACCTATTCTCCCGAAACGCTGTAACTGTCTACCCTGAAATCTGGGAGCTGGAGCCAGCTCATCTCATGCTTTGCAAAGCAGTCCCCCAGTAACTGAAATGGAGTCAGAGCGCCCCCTTCTGGGAGCCACAATGGCATCCGGTGCCACTGAATCCCTGTGTAAATGGTGCATGGGCTTGGTGGGGGCAAACATGCATTTGTCTCTCACACATGCACAAACCCATTATGTTGCTACATCTTTGGGTTTTGTTTTGTTTTTTTTTATCCTGAACATTATTCAGCACCTCTAATTTCTCACCTAGGGACCTGCCTTTGTTTATTTATGCACCACCGTCCCTTCAGAGTTTCTTTTTGATTTATTTACTGATATTTGACATAAATCTAGGCATTGGGCTTTCAACTTGGTTTTCTCAGCCCCTGATTTTTTTTTCCCCCTCTCATGATGCCTTTGCCTCAGGTGTGACCTATACAGCATGCATCCACATGCCTGGCTCAAATCTGAAAATCCAAACCCTATCTCAGTAGGGCAGAGAGACAGGCCAGCCTCTGCAGCAATTATGAGTCAAGTTCTTCAGGGCTTTTTCTCTTGTTCTTTGGGGAAGCGATGGGGCTTTTGACTGCATGAAGGCATCCAGATTTGGGTTATAAAGACCGTCTCAGCAAGAAGGTTTATCTGCCATGGTGCGGCCACTTAACATTCATTGGAAGCAGAATAGCATCTCTGTGCTCTGTGGTCCTAGCAATATTTCGGGGGTGCAGAAAAGGAGAGAATGGATAAACCTTTCGTAGCCCTTCCAGAAGCCAGTTTTTAGCGGCAGCTGAGCCTTTCTGAAATCAGAAGTTTTATCAGCTGGTCTCATTAGATGCCTGCCCTTCGGGAGATTACACAATCTCCTAACTAGGCCCTTGTAGGGGGAGGAGAGGTGCTGGTGCTTCGTGCATCATAAACCAGTGACATCATCTTCCCCTCAAGCACCAGCCCAGTGTGCTCAGCCCTGAACTGGGGGAGCAGCAATGAAAAAAAAATATTGCTGGTGAAGGAGCTGAAGGGTTCAGCTCTGAGCCCATAGGTAGGACTGGGGCAAAGCAATAGCTTGCAAAGCTCCTTGTGCACAGAGATTTTCTCTTT